>AWOL01S0023021.1:10017-52683 GCA_000715115.1 Nicotiana otophora | reverse complement strand
GTGGGTTGTTGGATTAAAGGTCCCGAATTGTAGTAGGTTATTTTCGAGTTGTGGGTTGTATTGTGTTGTTGTCTCGCCTATAGTAGGCTTGAGGGTGCAGTAAAATCAAGGAAAATGCTGCCCGTTTTATTTTAGAATCGAGTTATCATTTGAGATACGTGATATACTAGCGCCATCTATGTTGTACATGTATTTCTTTGTTATAGAGTTGGCGCGCTAGGTGTTGTTAGCTTTTGTCGAGTTGCATTGATGACTTGAGGTATGTAAAGGCTATCCCTTCTTTCTCTTTGGCATGATCCATATGCTACAAACGAAAGGAGCAAATGTACAACTGTCATAAATGACTTTATTCTTAGAAGTACTTGGGATGTCTATGTTCTTGATTCCCCATGTGTCCTATTATTATATCGTCTGTTCATGGTTCTCAGAAAATAGGTAAGTTGATGAAGTTTATGTCATGATATTAATCGAAGGCATATTCATCTTATGACATTCCGATAGATCTTACTGACTTACTTCATTATGCATTGCATTCATTTATGTATGTACATTGACCCATGACCTGATAGAGTTATATACGCGTATATTATGTGTATATGGGATATAGGGAAAGGTTATGGCATTACATATGCACCACCACCTGATCAGCTGGTATACGTTGATGATTTCGCCCACAGTGGCCGAGATGATATGATGGGATGCCCTCAAAGCCATGATGATATTATGTACGCATATACCTATGCATGGTATGACATTTATACATATATGCATGACATTAGAAATGTTTCATGATTCAAAGAGCTATTAAACTTACAGGTTGAGTATTTTACTCCATATTTATTTCATGTCTATTATATACTGCTTTTCATACCTTACATACTCGATACTTTATTTGTACTGACGTCCCTTTTGTCTGGGGACACTACATTTTATGCCCACAGGTCCCGATAGACAGGTTGAGAGTCCTCCTAGTAGGCTATCAGCTCAGCAGAAGGTGTTGGTACACTCCACTTGCTCCGGAGTTACTTATTTGGTCAATATACTTTGGACATATATTTATTGGTATTGCGCCCTATCCCGGCCTTTATGCCGTTTATATACTCTTAGAGGCTTGTATACAGATGTCATGTATATGAAAGATTATATGGACTTGTCGGCCTATGTTCAGTGTACGAGTGATCATTTTGGTCTTATAGGCCTGTATGTCATTTGTATAAGTTTGTATTACACGTTGGGTTGTCCTATGTTGAGTATTCCCTTTTGTTTTATTCTGGTTATCTTATGACTCCCCTTTTGGCCCATTTATCCATAATAGTATGATAAGAAAGATATGTTACGTTGATACTCGATTGAGTAAGGCACCGGGTGCCCGTCGCGGCCTTGCGGTTTGGGTCATGACACGGAATTTGAAGTCTGACTCCCAGCTGGAACAGGTTGTTCATCAATCGCCATAGCCAAGTTTCTTCAAGAATTCAAAGAAATTGAAAAATTGATTTAAGATTTTAAAAATTGCGGAAATGAAGAATCGAGTTTCAAGCTTAATAGTTTAGCTTGACTGTTCTGATACCATGAACTGATAATGGGTACTTACCCAGTTGAAGAAGAAGAAGGAAGAAGCAGAGAAATAGAGAGAAGGAGAAGTATGCGTGTAATGAGAGAATTGTATATTATTGCATTACTCCCATATGTACAAAGATTAGAGATATATATAGGATTAGTTCCATCTCTAATTAACTGACATTAAAAGCTTAAAGTAGCCGTTAGGGACTAACTAATTAACTGTAGGAAATTACTCTAATGCTCTTCTTTTAATTAGCTATGTTACATCTTTCTCTGCAAGAAGTGATCCAACTCCCACAAAATGACTAGAACCAAAGCTTCAACCTTTTGCTCGAGGTAGATGTTACTTCTCATTGTTTAAAGAATTTCTTTTTTCGTTTTCTATGTAGCTATAAAGTCTAGGAGTTAGGGACGGGGCGTGTTTGGTGTAATGAATAATCATCTTAATTTAAAGATATGATCCAAAGGTTGAATTGGTGATATATAATAACACAATGGAGCCAATTAGGTTTACTACTGTGAGGAGGCTTATGGTTCAGAAAGGAAAAACAGAAGTTGTGTTTGTGAGTTACGTGATGAAGAAGACGATGCGTTCTTTTAGGATTTTGTAAAGCAAATTTCGAAGTTATGAGAAAGAATCCACTATTAGTTTACTTATACAAATCTGTTGCAATAAAAATAGTGTACAAAGTTAAAATATTTGGAGAGTATTTTTGTTAACAATTAATGTTTTTTTAAAATTATGCAATGCTTTAATACACTAAACCAAACAGTTGATAAGAAATAATCTCAGCATAACTAATCCTAAGCATTACTAATATACCATATTCAGCATTATTCTTATACCTCCTACCAAATGACCCCTTAGTCTCTTTCATTTTATATTAACCACTATATTCTTGTATTATGAGTGTATCAAAAGAAGAAAAAAAGAGCAACATGGAAGGAGATAAGTTCTATTCCGGGTCTTTGGGGAGCTTGTAAAATCATAGGATAAGTTCTACTCCGGATATAGTTTCTTTGGTGAGCTTGTAAAATCATAAGGTATAACTGAATGGTAAACGAGCAAAACTATAAGACATGGAATCAACTCAACTTTGTGAAGCTAATAAGAAAGCCTTGTTACCCAAGGGGACGGGATATAGGTACCAACCTAGTCGACTAGTTTTTATTAGTTCACTTGTGTCCTCATGTAGGTTTTTATATGGGGTAAAATTGGTAAACGACAGGTGGATGTTCGACGAGTTAACACGTGGAAGTAAAGACATGTAAAATATGAGTTAGCAAATAGATGGCACCGGTTATAAACATGTGACCGGTGTTGAATAAGTTACGAAGGCATTGGAACCGAGAGCGAAGATTTGAAAGGAAGACACTGGTTGGAAAAGACAATATTTAATGAGCAGCCGTTACAAAGAATCTCCGTATTAATGCTCAACGTTATTCAACAATTAAGAGGGGTTTTACTTGAATTAAAAAAGGGCTCGATTTGGGGATCTTTTCACCCTTAATAGAGCTATAAATAGGAGAATTCATATCCATTATAGGACACGAAATATTCTGTATGCACAAAAGTCAAAATTTGCTCTTATTCTATAAAACTTCTTTCTCTCTCTTTTGTTCTCATACTGTTCTTATTATTTCCATCGGAAGAGTTGAGCCCGCAATCAAGATTGTACAAATTTAATTAATTAATTAATTTCTAATATTAGCTATTTTATATTCTTGGATCAAAATAATTTATGTGTCTATAAACCACATTACAAATTTAAATGTACCACTTTACGGGTAAACAATTTGGCGTCCACCATGGGGCATAGATAATTCTGTTATTACTTTGATCCATTCATTTGTTTCTAATGCAATTTGACACTTTTCTTTAGTAAAAGAAAAATCAGATATGGTAGATAATGATGTGAACAACTCTTTCAATGTTGGAACAAACAAAGAACATAAGGATGTGTTCCAGCGTGATGATTCAACAAGTGAAACTAGCAACGAAGGAGATGAAATAACTCCAGCTCACAAAGAACGAAATCCTAGGCATGTGAGAAGTTCAACTCCTGATGATATAGACGATAAATGCGTCATTGAAACGGTCAAAGTTTTGAGAGCACAACAAAGGGAAATTATGAATCATCTCTCAAGACAAGACCAAGTGATGATAGAGTTGAAACATGTGCTTTCGGTTGCTTTTAATAACTCCAATGGAGGAGTTCGAATTCCTCCTAGTGTGCCTGCAAATCAAACAGTGCAAAGAACCGATAACATCGCTTCAAGGGGGGAGTTCGATTTTAATAAAAATAAGATAGGTGGTGCAAGTAGCAGATCCGGGAACGACAACAACGCTAATGATTCTTTCAAAATCGAGCTCATAAGATTTGTGAGTGAAATGAATGAACGAATGGACCAAAATGTTAAATATTCCATGCTTGGATGGATTAGATTCTTGGAGCACCACTGGTGTTAAAGAGACCAGATTCAAAGAAGTATACATAGTTGCCGTTCAAACCAAGTGCGGCCCCGGAATTGATTTCGAAAAGATTTAAGATGAACGATATCCCGAAGTATGATGGGACTTCGGAGTTCGGATCCACAAGAGAATATCACAACTTATACTATGGCTGTAAAGGGAAATGACTTGGCCCCGAACTAGATAGAGTCTGTCATGTTGAAGAAATTTGGCGAAACCCTAACGAAGGGTGCTTTAACTTGGTATTCTCTTTTACTTGAGAATTCAATTGACTCTTTTGAAATGCTTGCAGATTCTTTCATTAAAGCTCATACCGGAGTAAGAAAATTCCATGCTAGAAAGGCAGACATATTCAGAATAACTCAAGGAGAGTTCGAACTATTACGAGAGTTCGTGATCCGATTTCAGAAGAAGATGATGTTGTTACCGTAAGTACCGGACGAGTGGGCAACTGAATCATTCACCAAAGGTATTAATCCACTGAGCCCCAATGCCTCCAGGAAATTGAAGGAAAGACTATTGGAATTTTAGGCAACCACATGGGCATATGTCCACAATCGTTAAGAATCAAAAATCAGAATTGAAGATGATCAACTAAGCTCTTTGGTGTCATCCAAGGGTCTCAATTGCGATCAGAATCATGATAAGTTCAAAACTAATTTTGATGTAGACCGGAGGTCTTCCAGGAGCCTTTTCCAGCTTTACAAACGAACTGATGGGCTTGGAAATAAAGGATTTCAGTCATCAGACAAGTTTGCTTCTGATAGAAGGGTGGATCGAGGTCAGAGAAGCAGAGCTTTACAGGAGAAGGAACCACCGAGTTCCCAAGATACAACATACCCCCGATTATCCTATTACAACTTTAATGTCAGTTTGGCCGAACTGGTTTCGGCTATGAGAAACTTTAAGGAGACAAGATTTTCGAAACCAATTCGATTGGATCCTAATCAAAAGGATCCTAATCTATGGTGTGAATTTCATGGAACACGTGGTCTGGGGACAATCATCACCTTCGGGAAAAGGTTGTAGCATTATTGAAGAATGGTCACCTTAGAGAATTTTGAAGTGATCAGGAAAAATATAATTATGGGAGAAATCGAGATGTTGTGGAACCAGCTATTAAACCAGCTGCAGGGTCACCTTGTCTAACGATAAACATGATCTTTGGTGGTGTTGAAGTAAATAGAGTGATATTTTCAGCAGCAAAGAAGACAAAGATATCGGTAACCCATGGAAAGAGAATCCGAGAAGCATCAGAAGATGATAAAATTACCTTCATGGAAGAGGATTCTAATGGCCTTCTTTTACCACACAACGATGCTGTGGTAATTTCACTTAATGTTTTAGATTTTAAAATTAAACCTGTGTTGGTTGATCCAGAAAGTTCAGCCAATATCATTTAGTTATGAGTTTTGGAATAAGCAAAGTTAACCGGCAACATAGTTCCGACAACAAAGCTTCTGGTCGGGTTCAACCTAATGAGTGTAACGACCCGAGGTGAGATTTTATTGCCCACGCATGCCGAAGGAATAACAAAGACCACTTTGTTCTAAGTGGTTGGTAGCAACATGGGATACAATGTGATCCTTGGAAGCTATGGATTCATGAAATGAATGTTATACCATCAACCTATCATCAGTTGTTAAAGTTCCCAACACTGAAAGAGATCAAGTAAATCAGAGGTGATCAGCCTACAGAAAGGGAAATGAATGCAGTAACCTTATCCAGCAGCAAGGCGGAAGGAACGAGTAAATAGCAACTCTATGAACCAGTGTCCTCTTCTATTCCAGTTAAAGGTGATGTGGAAGATGAGTCATCGGATTTCTATCAGGTGTAGAGATCTTTCCAGGTACCGAGGAAGCGGATGCTACAAAGTCATCCGTAGAGGAACTGGAACAAATCGCTTTGTTCGCGGAGTTCCCGGATAAAACGGTTTACCTGGGAATGGGATTAAATCCCGAACTCAGACTTATATATTAAGTTTTTAAAAGATAACTTTGATTGTTTTGCATGATCTCTTTCTGATATGATAGGGATGTGGCTGTCCATAAGTTAAGTTTGTACCCCAATTTTTCGCCGGGGAAGCAAATGAAACGGCCAATAGCCGAGGTCAGGAACAAGTTTGTTAAAGAGGAGGCAACTCGATTATTAAATATAGTTTCAATTCGCGAGGTAAATTATCCCGTCTGGCTAGCTACCGTAGTAATTGTTCTTAAAAAGAATAATAAATTTAGAATATGTGTAGATTATAAAAATTTGAATAAGGCATGCCCTAAAGACTCTTTTCCCTTGCCAAACATTGACTAAATGATTGATGCTATGGCCGGGCATGAGTTAATGAGCTTTCTTGATGCCTATTCCGGATATAATCAAATTAGGATGCACCCGGAGGATCAACAAAAAACCTCGTTCATCAACATTTTGGCACTTATTGCTTCAATGTGATATCTTTCGGGCTTAAGAATGCCGGAGCCACTTATCAACGACTTGTTAATATAATGTTCAAATAACAAATTGGTAAAACTATGAAAGTTTATATTGATGATATATTGGTTAAGTCTTTTAATGCAGGAATTCATTTGACTCATCTACAAGAGACATTCGACATTTTGAGGAAATACAATATGAAACGTAACCTGGAAAATAATAGCTTTTGGAGTTGGGTCGGAAATGTTTCTTGGTTTTTTGGTTTCCCAGAGAGGAATCGAAGTAAATCCCGACAAAATGTCATCGAGGATATCCCTGATCAATTGACAAGTGTAAAGGAAGAGCAAAGGTTGACCGGTAGGTTAGAGGCCCTTAGTAAATTTATATCAAGGTGTTCAGAGAAATGCCATCATTTCTTTTCACTTTTAAAAAAGAAGAATAATTTCGCGTGGACTCCGGAATGTCAGCAAACATTGAAAGACCTAAAAAGGTACTTGTCCAGCCCTCCGTTAATGTCCAAAATGAAGGAATGTGAGCAATTGCTAATTTATTTAGTAGTTTCGGAAGTTGCGGTGAGTGCAGTCTTGGTTCAGGAGGAAGAAGGTACGGAATTTTCTATTTATTATGTTAGAAAGTGTTTATCGGAGCGGAGACGCATTATCCATACTTGAAAAAGTTGGCTCTAACTCTCGTAGTTGCCTCTCGAAAGCTTAGACCTTATTTTTAGTGCCACCCAATAGCCGTTGTGATGACTTTTCATTTGAGGAACGCCCTTCATAAACATGAATTGTTAGGTCAGTTGGATAAATGGACGGTAGAAATTAGTGAATTTGATATAGAATATAAATCTTAAAAAATAATCAAGTCACAAGTTTTGGCTGACTTCGTGGCTGACTTTCATCTGGAAATGATGGCTTTAGCTGCTAAAGAAGCAGTTCAGGTGTCGGCAACTGTCTTCGGTGTGTAGACCTTGTTTATGGACGGAGCCTCCAATTTAAAAGGGTCGGGTCTTGGGATAATATTGGTCACTCTTTCGGGAGAGACCCTAAGACATGCAATTAGAACGGTACTGTTGATTAACAATGAAGTCGAGTATGAGGCTTTGAATGCAGGACTAGAACCAGCCCGGGGACTGGCTCCAAGGTAATTGAAATAAAGTGTGATTCCCAGCTAGAATTGAATCAAGTATATGGTATCTTTGACACCAAAGAGGAGTGCATGCGGCAAAACGTGAATAAAGTTCAAGTGTTACTTTCCCAATTCCAGGAATGGTCGATAATTCATATCCCAAGGGAAGAGAACGTGGAGGCAGACGCATTGGCCAATTTAGGGCCATCCACAAAAATGAAAGGAGCCGACTCTAGTGCAATCGTTCAACTTTCACATTCAATTTTAGACGTGGTCGGATATTGTGAAGTTAACTCAACCAACCTGGTTTGGTATTGGAGAAATAAGTTTATAGACTTTTTAAGGCATGAAAAATTGCCTGAAGATCCTAAAGCTTCCCGGGCACTATGAACTAAAGTTGCTCGCTATTGCTTTGTTGATGGTCAATTATACCAAATGTAGTTTCAAGGGCCATTGGCTTGGTGTTTCGGGACATCGGAGCCTGATTAGGTGATGAGAGAAGTTCATAAAGGGGTATGCAGAAATCATTCCGGTGCGAACTCGTTGGTTCTCACATTGATAAAGGCTAGCTATTATTGGCCCTGAATGGAACGAGACGCGAAGGAATTTGTACAAAAATGTGATAAGTATCAGCATCTTGCGTAGTTAGTGCATCAATCGGTAGAGCTTTTGCATTCAGTGGTGTCACCGTGGCCATTCATGAAATGGGGAATGGATATAAATGGTCCCTTACCTCAAGGGCCCGGGCAGGTAGAATTTCTTTTGGTTTTAACTGGTTATTCTACTAAATGGGCCGAAGCATGTGCTTAAAAAGAGATTGGAGAGCGAGAATGATTGATTCATATGGGATCACATGATTTATCGGGTTGGGATACCAAAAGAAATTACTCGTGACAATGGGCCACATTTTATAGGTTCCAAAGTCACAAAGTTTGTGGAATTATTGAAGGTTAAAAGGTTCAAATCTTCTCCATATCATCCAAGCGCTAACGGAACAAGCAGAGTCAACCAACAAAGTTATAATGCAAAACCTCAAAAAGAAGTTAGAGTACGCAAAAGGTAATTGGTCAGAAGAGCTACCGGGAGTGTTATAGGCGATCCGAACAACGGTGAAGTCAGGCACGGTAGAAACACCATTTTCACTTATGTACGGTGCAGAAGCTTTGATCCCAGTAGAGATTGGGGAACCGAGCATAAGGTATTTTCGGGTAAATAAGGAGGTAAATAGTGAAGCAATGTTGATTAAGTTGAATTTGCTTGAAGAGCATCGAAATCTAGCATATGTGAGGATGGTGTCACAAAAACAGGGGATGGAAGGATATTACAACCGCAAAAAAAGAATCTTCGATATTTCAAAGTTGGAAATTTGATTTTGGGGAAAGTAACTAAAATTACCCGAGAGGTTAATTCCGGGATGCTAGGACCAACGTGGGAAGGACCTTACCGAGTTTCAGCTATAACCGGTAAAGGTTCATATTGTTGACGGCTAATTTTGACCCTCCCTTTTTAAATTTATTTATTTATACTTAATAATTTACAATAAATATTTTAAAGTGTTTTCTAGTAACAAATACCTATTTTTACAAATTAAGTGATAGTTTTGAAATTAATCGCGTAGTATTAACACTACATAATTACAGATATATTTACTATTTTCAAGATTATTAAAATAATTCTTATATATACATTACATAGGTTCTAAAATTAATTTGATAAATTACACTTAAATTTCTAATTATTTAGGCCATTATGTTGGTATTTAGAATTAGTGTATTAGAGTCAGTTAAATATTAATTTAATCGGATATTTGTAAAATTGGCTTACCTAACGAGTTGTGTTAGGTGTCATCACGGCTAGTTGAATTTTGGGTCATGACAACATCAGACCGAACTACAAATCTATGGGGACAACCAACCCATTAGCGGGCCTAAGATCCAAGCTCAAGACGATAAGTGAAACTCAAAAATTTCAAATCCTTCAAATCAAGCCGCAAAATTCAAGCTATCATAAGTGTCCAATCCTCCGTCTCACCGTATCGTCATAACACGATATTGGGAAAATTCTTGCGAGTGCCGCTTCCCCAAAATCTTTACTCCAAAACTACATGAGGCATGATCCTCGTTAAGCCCGAGGTATGTAAGATTTTCAAAATCAGAATTTGGCCCCAATATCCCCAAAATCTTCCCAGAATCTTCTTTAACTCAATTCTGCAATTCACCATCCCCATTTCCTGCAATACATGCCTAAGTCAGGACAAAATTGACTTTGGCTCAATTTCTTTGCCCGAAAAATCTTTCATCGTCTCCGGTCAAAGAGGGGCAGTTGTTGACTGCCAATTTTGACCCTCCCTTTTTAAATTAATTTATTTATACTTAATAATATATAATAATTATTTTAAAAGTATTTTCTAGTAACAAATACCTATTTTTACAAATTAATTAAGTGATAGGTTTGAAATTAATCGTGTAGTATTAACACTATATAATTACAGATATATTTACTAGTTTCAAGATTATTAAAATAATTCTTATATATACATTACATAGGTTCTAAAACTAATTTGATAAATTACTCTTAGATTTCTAGTTAATTAGGCCATTATGTTGGTATTTCGAATTAGTTTTCCAATTTAGGAAAATAAAGTGTTTTATAAATAGTTAATTAAAATAACAAGTAGTATATATAGTAATTATAATTTTTCCACATTTATTGAAAATTATTAAGTTTATATAAATTAAATTCAAAAAGGAATTAAATCCCTCGCCACTCACACAAGAAACACAAACGGATCTGTGCCGTCGTTCCTCAGATCAACGGCTCACAGTTGGTCTCCATTTCTTTTAAATTAAACCCCAGAGATCTAATCTCAACCATCCAAATTCTTTTGATTCAACGGCCCCCAAATTTTCCCCACTTAAATGATTTCTACAAAATCTAATTACCAAATAATCAGAGCCGTTGATTTACAGATCCAACGGCTCCCGTTCCATCTCACATCTTTAATCCTAAAGACCAACATATACCCCCCAAAACCCTAACCATTTTCCCTCCACTCAACCGCCCTCATTTCCCTATCCCATCTCTTTTCTCTCCTCTCAATCAACCATCACTCTCAGAACCATGCACAAATTCATGCAATGTCACTCAAAAATACTTTAAATCATCTCTCATGTCCCTGCTACACCACGAATCTTGCTTATAATTCCCTTTTCAATCAAAAATCCAAGACCCCTAAATCAGAAACCCTAAGCTCAAAAGAGAAATCATCTGATTTGCTCTCATAAGTCAAAATCGGAGTCTGAAACTACCCTTTGCCTTCTGAAATCCGCAAATCTTGCTACAAATTCCCTTTTTCAATCATAAATTCAAACATCCAAATCCTCAAACCCTAGACTCAAGAATGCAACATTAAATCTCTGATTTTCCTTCGTGTTCCGTCAAATCGGAGCATGCATGGAGTCGTCTCAGAGTTTATTATGAGGATTCGATGTCCAGAGTTCAAACAATGACCTCTGGACATTAGGGGTTTAACCACCAGTCCAAAGCCTTCAACGGTTGACCCTCATGCTCAGGTAAAACCGACCATGTTTTCCCCTCTATTTTTTCTGTTTTTTACTCAATCTTGCTATCATCATCTACCATGTGTCACTCTCCACTATTGCTTTGAATCTGTGAAGCCCTAGAGCCTTAAATGGAACTATAAAAAAGGGCCTTTAATATTCTCACCAACACAACCTAACACTGAAAAACACCTATACATTAGTCTAAGAGCAATTTTGAGATTAAAATCCTAGGGTTCCTTACTGCTTTCTTTTTTCCGTTTTTTGAGTACTATCATTGCTTTGAGCTTGAAGCTTCTGAGGTCTTAAGCAACTAAGAGATATCCTCATTTGGTCTTATGCTCTAAAAAAGGTCAGTGCATTCATAATCTCTCTTTTTTTCATCTTATATGAACATTATGAATATGTTAGTTATCTTATGAGAATTATAGTTGTTTATGATGTTTGTAATTAGTTATGTTCTGTTATAATAGTATATTGTCTGCATAATTACTTGTCCTTCCTTTTGAGTCTTTAATTAATGATTAATCAATTTTTTAAATGATTCTTGATGATTTTCATTTTTGAGTTCCAACAGTCCACATGTTTGAGTTAAGCTGTCTTCTTTTCATGAACCCCAATAGTTCTATTGTATACATTTTGTAAAGATGGAGTTATCATTTTCTTCACAGAACAAGTCATGATCCTGTTTTGTTATAAGTAACTGATAATTGCTATTAAGCTGAACTTGGTTGTTTCATTATTAGTTAAAATCTTCAATTACATGTTTAATTCGAAACTCACTTAGTGTAGTACTTCCCTGTCTTTAATCTCTTTAAACTATTGTTGGTTTTGTGAAGCTTACATGCATCTATCATTAAGTTATCTTCCATAAAAGTAGGACTTAGTTATTCTGTTATAATTAAGTGATAACTTTTAAAAGCTGAAGCATGACTACTTCACACTTAGATACTAAGCTAGACTTATGTCTGAGTTAAACTTGTTTTGATATAATGCTTCCTTTACCTGTAATTCCCCCTCTTCATTGATATGTTGAACTTGATTCTGTAATGTGCAAAGCTCTCCTGTTTGTATGAAGTCATAACTTCACTTGAAATGTCTGTGCGTAATCGACAGAATATTGTATGGTTCCTGTTTGACTTCATGTTCTTGTCTTAAATTGTACTCAGTCATTTCCCTATTATTAAATTGAAACTGAACCTGGTCCTTAAACCTTATGAAGTCCTTTGTTGATACTATCTAAACATGATGACTTGTTTAAGGTTAATACTGTTAGGTATATGACTCTGTTGAGTCCTTAGGGATCCCATGTTTAAATATGTGAACTTGTATTCATGTTGAGAGTTTAATCATGTTCCTGATATCTTTGATAACCTCCGTAAAAATGGTTAGCCATAATTATTTTGTCTGAATCTTTATTGGTGACTTTAAAGTTCTAAGTAGTGTCACTAGTCCCTGCATATATTAGTAACAAACTAAGCAGTTCACAGTTAGTTTGCCAGGGAAGAAGTATCTGCATCTCTTGTGTTGCTGCCTATATGAATTCTGTATTCCCAACTTTCTCTTTGACTGTGTTTTTCCTTAGTGATTTGCCCCTGTAACAATATGTTATGAGACTTCAGTTTCTCCTCTATATGTGTTCTAAAGTAAGACCTTTAGGTTTGCATGATATGTAATCTTTATTCGGTTTCAAAGGTAGTCTGTGTCCTCTTATGTTATTCTATTAGGAGGGAAAGTATATTTTTGGGGTAAGGGATGTTATAGCACTTAGTTTACATTAAAAGTGCCTCATTAAAATGTAAACCCATAAGGAAAATATGTTGTTAGTGGTTAAGGGTATTTGGGAGTGGAGTTTAACTCTAGGTTGGGCTGCTCTCCCCGACACTAGCATTGCCCTGGGTCTTGAGTCCCTTGGAAACTTTGAAGTGTCGGAGAATTCAAAGGGGGCATCGGCCTTGAGTAGAACTTCCTCCTTAGCCTTTATTCATTAACACTTTTAGTTCTTTAGGGGTTTAGTATTTAGTGACAACGAAAGTTTTTCAATGTAAATTATTTACCATATATTACTACCACATTAGTATAATTTCCCATAACATTTGAATATTGATATTTTCTTGTTCCAGTCATTTGTTTAAATATGTTTCATACATGTTTGAATATGTTGAATATATGGAGCATGTATCTAATGACTTTCTCTCTCTTTTGGGCATGTACGCATTTGAGCCTAGTGAGTTCCTAAGGAACTCAGACCCAATCCCAGCCTTGTTGTATTTTTTGGAGAATCCCGTCAGTTGTAGCTGTATCTCTCTATTATTGGGCCTACCTTCTTGAGGCCCAATCACCAGAGTCGAGTATTCTTTCCCTCATTTCCTTTGTTATTATTTATTGCTCCCTTAATTTAGTTTACCGCTTCATTATTTTTATATACTGCCCTATTGCTTTGTCGCATTTTTATTATCATGTGTATAACACTCATAAATTAGATCACATGCTTTAACTTCATGATTTAATATCACATGAAACATAGGCAAACTTTAGATAATATAGGATTTTAAAAGGAATTAGTTAGTAACTAATCTTCGCTAATTATAATTTACTCATATCATTATAATCTCATCGCTCACTTGCCCTTTTTAAAAGATTTCGAAGCCCAGAACTCAGTAAAACAATAGCACCCTCGTTTTTGAAAAACAAGAATCAGATCTGAATTGCAAGTTACTATCAAGAGACAAATCAGAATTTTTGCAAAGGACAAAGAACTGTTGCCTTAAGGGATTTTCAACAAAAAATTACCTTTTTTAAATCTTTGAACCAAGATATATCTTAGGTTCATTTCTTACAAACATTGTAACGTCCCGACCGGTCATTTTGCTTTCTAGAACCCCATTCCCTGAAATAAGACTCTATGTATGTGCTTTTACTGGTTTATGACTTGCGAGGATGGTTAGTTCGGGTTTGAAAGGATTCAGGTTGAAATCAGAACATTTAGTTCCTTAATATTGGCTTAAAACGGGTAAGTTTAACTTTGGTCAACATTTTTTGTAAACGACCTCGAAACTAAGATTTGACGGTCCCAATAGATTCGTATTATGATTTTGGACTTGGGCGTATGTTCAGATCAGGTTTTGGATGACCCGAGTGCGTTTCGGTGCTTAATATTGAAGGTTGGCACAATAAAGGTTTTCCAAGTTCTTTAAATTTAGTTTAGAGTAGGTTTTGGTGTTATCGGGGTCCGTTTTGGGATTCCGAGCTTGAGAATAGTTTATATGGTGATTTAAGACTTGCACACAAAATTGGATGTCATTCCGAGTAGTTTAAGTATGATTCATCGCGTTCGGAGTAAGTTGGAAGAACTTGAAGTTCATAAGTTGATTCTATTTGGTTTTGGGTTGTGATTCTTAGTTCTGGCGTTGTTTTCCGCATTCTGGGGGTGCGAGCGAGTTCGTTTTATATTTACGAACTTGTTGGTATGTTTGGTCAAGGCATCGGGGCCCCCGTAAAAGATTCAGAGGGTCGACAGAGCTTGATTGCTCTTTGGGGAAGAGCTGATGGTGGTTGGCATCTAGTGTGTTCGCCCCTGCGATGGGAATGGCCGCAGAAGCGGTACCATAGGTGCGACGTCTCGCTCGCAGAAGCAGAAAGGGGAGGGGGTCAGCGTGTTAGCAGAAGCAAAACTTCCGCTTCTGTGATGGGGGAATCGTAGGCGCGGAGAAGGCCAGTGTGGGCAAAGTCTCAGGTGCGAGAAGAGAGCCGCAAAAGCGGGCTCGCAGGTGCGGTGACGTTTCGCAGTGCGCCCCATGCTGGTCTGTGTGTATTCTATAGGAGCGGACCTTTGCCTGCAGAAGCGGCATCGCGGGTTCGATCAAAGGTCCGTAGAAGCGGAATTTGCTGGAGGCAGTGAGGGCTTTTAATGTCGGGACTTAGGCAATTTTAGGTTATTTCTTTCATCTCTTGGGCGATTTTGGATCTCTTTGAAGATGTGTTTTCATCTAGCACTTTGAGGTAAGTAATTTCTATACGAGATGAGTTTAATACATTTATTTTTGGGTAGATTCTTAGCATATAGAGTGTAGAAATTATGAGTTTAGTTGAAAAACCTTGGTTTTGATTAAAATGGGATTTAACCACGAAAATGATAATGCAATTGGGTGAAAATTATATATTTGCGTTTGTGAGGTTATGAGTAACAATTATCTTCGAAAATATTTGGAATCCGGGCACGTGGACCCGGAGGTGAATTTTAGGGATCTTCCAATTTGGGTTGCGTAATTACTCTAATAGCTAAATTATTAACTTTTGAGTGTACATTGATTAATTTATATAACATTTGGCTAGCTTCGAATATTTTGGCACCAAGTTGCGTTAGAGTGAATTTGTGGGCCGGAAAGTGAACTTTGAGACGAGGTAAGTCTCTTGCCTAACCTTGTTAGAGGGAATTTACCCCATAGGTATTTAAAATTATTATTTGCTTCAAATTGTAGGGGCTACGCACGTACGAGCTGACACCGTGCATAGCTACTAATTTTGCTTTAGTTCGGGTAGTTTTAGGACCCAAACCATAAAATATTTGTATTGTTTGCACTCTACTTGTTACCTGCAGCACCCGGAGTCTCTCTTTTGCATTTTATTTTCTGTCTACTCTATTTTAGACAGTAGCTTAGTGATTTATATATTCTACTAGTTGCTCATACACTTGTGATACCAGGTCTTGGAACACATATTAGTAGACTTTATGATTTTTTAGCATTTATCTCACTGCATTTTCTCTTACATTGGTTTTCGCCTTATTTTATTAAATTTTATACTCCTTATTTTCTTAATAAATTAAATTCAACTACTTTGGAATTTTTAAAAGGAACAATTTCATGGTTAGATCACCGTTGGATTGCCTAACGGTGACGTTGGGCGCCATCAAAGCATATATGAGAAATTAGGTCGTGACAACATGGTATCAGAGCACTAGGTTCACGTAGGTCTCACAAGTTATGAGCATGTCTAATAGAGTTATGTGGATCGGTGCGGAGACGTCCGTACTTATCTTCGAGGGGTTATAGAGTGTTAGGAAACTACTCTTTTTTTATCTCCTATCGTGCAGTTGATATTGTGCTAAGTATCCTTCTCTTATTCTCTCACATATGGTGAGGAAGCACAACAAATGTACCCAACAATGGAGCATCTGCTCCCCCTATTGCTAAAGGCAGAGGTAGAGGACGAGGGAGGTCTCCAGCTCGTGGTAGAGGATGAGGGAGACCTAGAGTTGCTCCAGTTATTCCACTGGTGGATATAGTCGAGGATCCTATTATTGAGGAGCAGGGCGAGGTGCCTGCAGCGGAGCCGACCCCAGTGGATTTCATGACAACGCTAGGATTCTAGGAGGTCATGGGCTGTATGCTACGGTTCATGGACTCTATGACTCAGGCTGATTTATTTCCAGCAGACCCAGCCACATCCCAGGCAGAAAAGGGAGCACAAACCCTTACCGCTTAGGCTCAGGGCATGCAACTGTCGTATATCAGACCCCGAGTGCACTACCCGTGGGCGAAACTCAGCCAGTTTCAGAAGTTATACTTGAGTCCAGACCAGCTGCGGCCGGTGAGCCGCAGAAGCTATTGGACAGATGGACCAGGCTACACCCTCCTGTCTTTGGAGGTGAGAGACATGAGGATCCCCAGGCCTTTATTGATCGTTGCAGGTACAGACTGCACAATATGAGGATATTGGAGTCCCATGAGGTAGACTTTACCACCTTTCAGCTGGAGGCCAGGCTCGTAGATGGTGGCAATCCTATCTTCTCGGCAGACCAGCAGGTTCTCCTCCCATGACCTGGGACCAGTTCACGTGCCTTTTCCTGGATAGATATATTCTACCCTCTCTGAGGGAAAAGTTGCGATTTCAATTCGAGCAGCTCCAGCAGGGCCAAATGTCGGTGATCGACTATGAGGTGAGATTCTCTGAGTTGTCTCTCCATGCACTTATGATAATACCTACCGATGCATAGAGAGTGCAGAGGTTCGTTGCGGGTTTACACTCTGGTATCCAGGCCACTATGTCCCGAGAGGTTGAGATGGGGACCTCGTACGAGCTAGTTATGGAGATAGCTCGGAGGATCGAGGGTGTTCGTCAGCGGAGCCGAGAGTAGGTGACGAGGGATAAGTAGTTTCGATATTCTGGAGGGTTCAGTAGTGCTCCGGCTGGGGGTAGAGGTCAGTTTGTGAGGGGTCAGTATAGCAGGCCCACATATCCAGCACCGCCGCCTCCTCGGGGTGCTCTAGTGCGGCCCTATTTCAGTGCCATCCTAGAGAGCTCCTACCGTCCGCCAGCTATTCAGGGTTCCTCCAATGGGCCTTTAGGCCATCAGGGTCAGACTTCAGGTTAGCAGTCCACCGTACCGAGAGGTTGTTTTGAGTGCAGGGATCTTGGTCATGTGAGGAGGTTCTACCCCAGGCTTCGGGGCTAGGTAGTACAGTAGGGTCATCAGCCTATGATTTCAGCACCAGCTTCCACACCAGTCGTCTGGCCACCCAGAGGTAGAGGGCAGGTGGGTAGGGGTCATCCTAGAGGTGGAGGCCAATCATGTGGTGCTCCAGCTAGGTTCTATGCCTTTCCATCCAGACTAGATGCAGTAGCCTCAAATGCCGTGATCAAAAGTATTATTTTTGTTTGCAGTAAAGGTGCTTCGGTACTCTTTGATCCAGGGTCTACATATTCATATGTTTCATATATGTTTGCTCATTTTTTGGGTATTCCTCGTGAGTCCTTGGGTACACATGTTTATATGTCCACACTAGTGGGCGATTCTATTGTTCTGGATCAGATCTATTGGTCTTGTATCGTGACTTTCTGTGGTTATGAGACTGGAGAGGATCTTCCGTTGCTCGACTTTGAGATTATCCTGGGCATGGACCGGTTGTCTCTATATCATGCTATCCTTGATTACCATGCCAAGACTATTACCTTGGTGATGTCATAGTTGCCTAGCTTGGAGTGGAAGGGTTCGTCTCTCAGTTCATCTAGTCATGTTATCTCTTTTCTGAAGGCTCGACACATGATCGAGAAGAGTTGTTTGGCTTATCTAGCTTATGTTTGGGATACTACTACAGAGACTCCAGCAATTGATTCAGTGCTAGTGGTCTGGGAGTTCTCTGATGTGTTTCCGTTTGATCTTCCAGGCATGCCACCACATCGTGATATCAATTTCTGTATTGATTTTGCTCCAGGTACCCAACCTATCTCTATTCCACCATACTGCATGGCTCTGAAAGAGTTGAAGGAGTAGAAAGAATAACTTGAGGAGTTGTTAGCAAAGGGGTTCGTCAGATCGAGTGTGTCTCCTTGGGGTGCACCAGTGTTATTCGTGAAGAAGAAAGATGAGACTATGCGGATGTGCATTGACTACCGCTAGTTGAACAAAGTTACCATTAAGAAAAAGTACCTGTTATCGCGTATTGATGATTTGTTTGACCAGTTGCAGGGTGCTAGGGTGTTCTTTAAGATCGACTTGAGATCAGGGTACCATCAGTTGAAGAATCGTGATTCGGATGTTCCGAAGACGGCTTTTCGGACTAGATATGGCCACTATGAATTTCTAGTGATGTCCTTCGGTTTGACTAATACCCCGATGATGTTTATGGATTTGATGAACCGGGTGTTCAGGCCGTATATTGATTCTTTTGTCATTGTATTTATTGATGACATTTTAATCTACTCGCGTAGTATAGAGGATCACGAGCAATATTTAGAGTGGTGCTTCAGATCTTGCAGGAACATAAGCTATATGTTAAGTTCTCCAAGTGTGAATTTTTGTTAGATTCTGTGGCATTCTTGGGGCATGTTGTATCAGGCGAGGGTATTAAGGTAGATCCCAAGAATATCGAGGCAGTTCAGAGCTGGTCTCGTCCTACCACAGCGACCGAGATCAGGAGCTTCTTAGGGTTAGCAAGTTATTATCGTCAGTTTGTGGAGGGCTTCTCATCTAATGCAGCACCTTTGACCATATTGACCCAGAAGGGTGCTTCGTTCCGATGGTCCGATAATTGCGAGGCAAGCTTTCAGAAGTTGAAGACCGCATTGACTTCAGCACTGGTGTTAGTGTTGCCTCCAGTTCGGGGATGTATATTGTGTATTGCGATGCTTCATGCGTTGGCTTGGGATGTGTATTGATGTAGGAGGGGCAAGTTATTGCATATGCTTCTCGTCAGTTGAAGCCCCACGAGAAGAATTGCCCCGTACATTATTTGGAGTTGGCCGTGATAGTTCATGCTCTTAAGATCTAGAGGTATTATCTTTATGGGGTGTCCTGTGAGGTTTACACCGATCATCGTAGCTTGCATTATTTGTTCAAGCAGAGGGATCTCAATTTGAGGCAGCATATGTGGCTTGAGTTACTAAAATATTATGATATTACCATCCTTTATCATCCGGTCAAGGCAAATATAGTTGCGAATGCCTTGAGCAGAAAGGCGGGGAGTATGGGTAGTTTGGCATTCATTTTAGCCAAGGAGAGGCCATTAGCTTTGGACATCCAGTCATTGGCTAAAGGACTTGTGAGGTTGGATATTTTAGAGCCCAGCCGAGTTCTTGCTTGTGTCGTCGCCCAATCTGCACTATTTGATCAGATTAAGGCTCATCAGTACGACGACCCACACTTGTTCGTTCTCACAGAGACGGTACTACAGGGTGGTGCCAAGGAGGTTACTATCGATGAGGATAGTTTTCTGCGACTCCGGGGTCGCCTTTGTGTTCCTAATATTGATGGATTGAGGGAAAATATTCTAAAGGAGGCACACAATTCTCGGTATTCTATTCATCTAGGTGCTACAAAGATGTATCGAGACTTGAGACAACATTATTGGTGGCGGTGGATGAAGAATGACATAGTTGAGTATGTAGCGAGGTGCCTAAATTGCCAGCAGGTTAGGTATGAGCATCAGAGGCCAGGTAGCCTATTCCAGCATATGGTTATACCTAAGTGGAAATGGGAGCGCATTACTATGGATTTAGTAGTTGGGTTGCCGCGGACCTTAAGGAAGTTTGATGAAGTTTGGGTCATTGTTGATAGGTTGACCAAGTTGGCACACTTCATTCCGGTTATGATCACGTATTCTTCAGAGAGATTGGCCCAGATTTACATTCAGAAGATTGTTCGGTTGCATGGTGTGCCTGTTTCCATTATATCAGATAGAGGCCCTCATTTTACTTTGCATTTCTGGAGGGAAGTACAGAGTGAGTTGGGGACCCGGGTAGAGCTCAGCACAACCTTTCATCTGCAGACCAATGGGCAGTCAGAGCAGACGGTTCAGATCTTAGAGGATATGCTTAGAGAATGTGTGATTGACTTCGGAGGGAAGTGAAATCAATTCTTGCCATTGGCCGAGATTGCTTACAACAATATTTATCAGTCCAGCATCGAGATGGCTCCATTTGAGGCTTTATATGGTCGGTGATGTTGTTCGCCCTTCGGATGGTTTGAGCCCGGCGAGCCTAAGTTATATGGTACTGATTTGGTGAAGGATGCCTTGGAAAAGGTAAAGTTGATTCAGGAGTGACTTCGCACGGCACAGTCCAGACAAAAGAGTTACGCGGATCAGAAGGCACGTGAATTATCATTTATGGTGGGTGAGAAGGTTCTCTTGAAAGTCTCGCCGATGAAGGGAATCATGAGATTCGAGAAGAAGGGCAAGTTGAGCCCAAGGTTTATAGGTCCATCTGAGGTGTTGAGACGAGTTAGGGAGGTTGCTTATGAGCTTGCATTGCCTCCCAGTCTATCGGGAATTTATCCGGTCTTCCACGTGTCTATGCTCCGAAAGTATCATGCCGACAAGTCGCATGTATTAGACTATAACATGATTCAGTTAGATGAGAGCATGGGTTATGAGAAGAATCCAATTGCCATTTTTGACAGGCAGGTTCGCCAGTTGAGGTCCAAGAAGTTTTTTGCGGTAAAGGTTCAGTGGAGGGGTCAACCAGTCGAGGAAGCCACTTGGGAGACCGAGGAGGACATACGGATCAGATATCCACACTTATTTGGCACTCTAGGTATGATTCTAGACCCGTTCGAGGACGAACGTTAGTTTAAGAGGTGGAGAATGTAACGACCTGACCGGTCGTTTTGTGTTCTAGAACCCCGTTCCCTTAAATAAGACTCCTCATATGTTGTTTTACTGTTTTATGACTTGCGGGGATGGTTAGTTCGGGTTTGGAAGGGTTCGAGTTAAAATCGAAACATTTAGTTCATTAACATTGGCTTAAAAGGGGTAAGTTTGACTTTGGTCAATATTTGTTGTAAACGACCTCGGAACCATGATTTGACGGTCCCAATAGGTTTGTATGATGATTTTGGACTTGGACGTACATTCGTATAAGGTTTTGGATGACCTAGGAGCGTTTCAGTGCTTAATATTGAAGGTTGGCATATTGAAAGTTTTTAAAGTTCTTTAAATTTGGTTTTGAGTAGATTTTGGTGTTATCGAGGTCAATTTGGGATTTCGAGCTCTGGAATAGTTCTGTATGATTATTTAAGACTTGCATAAAAAATTTGGTGTCATTCCGAGTAGTTTAAGTATGAATTGGTGTGTTCGGAGTAAGTTGGAAGAACTTGAAGTTCATAAGTTGATTCTATTTAGTTTTGGGTTGTGATTCTTAGTTTTGATATCGTTTTCCACATTCCGGGGGTATGAGTGAGTCCGTTTTATGTTTACGAACTTGTTGGTATATTTGGTCAAGGCCTCGGGTCCCCCCGTATAAGATTCGGAGGGCCGATAGAGCTTGATTGCTCTTTGGGGAAGAGCTGATGGTGGTTGGCATCTGGTGCGTTCGCACCTATGGTAGGAATGGCCGCAGAAGCGGCACTGCAGGTGCAACGTCTTGCTTCCAGAAGCGAAAAAGGGAGGGGGTCAGTGTGTCCGCAGAAGCGGACTCGCTTCTGCGACGGAGGAATCGCATGCGCGGAGAAGGCCAGTGTGGGCAAGGTCGCAAGTGCGAGAAGAGAGCCGCAAAAGCAGGCTCGCAGGTGCAGTGCCCTTCCGCAGGTGCGCCCTGTGTTGGGTTGTGTGTGTTTTGCAGGAGGGGACCTTTGCCCACAGAAGTGGCATCGCGGGTACGACCAAAGGTCCGCAGAAGCGGAATTTGCTGGAGGCAGTGAGGGCTTTTAATGTCGGGACTTAGGAAATTTTAGCTCATTTCTTTCATCTCTTGGGTGATTTTGGAGATTTTTGAAGAGGGAGTTTCACCTAGCACTATGAGGTAAGTAATTTCTATGTGAGATGAGTTTAATACATATATTTTGGGTAGATTCTTAGCATATAAAATGAAGATGGGTTTAGTTGAAAAACCTAGGTTTTGATAAAAATAGGATTTAACCACGAAAATGATTATGGAATTGGGTGAAAATTATATATTTGAGTTCGTGAGATTATGGATAACAATTATATTCAAAAAGTTTTGGAATCCGGGCATGTGGTCACGGGGATGAATTTTAGAAATCTTCCAATTTGTGTTAGGTAATTACTCTAATAGCTAAATTATTAACTTTTGAGTATGGGTGGGCATAATACTGACCGAACTGGAAAAATCGTCCGGATCGATAATTTTGGTTTATTTGGTTTATTCGGTCTATTGTGGTTTATAAATTTTTAATATTTGACGTTCGGTTCGGTGATCGGTTTGGGGGTTACGGTTTTTCGGTTAACCGAAAAACCGAAGTTTATCTTTGCAAAGCCCTTCGCTTCTTCGACTATAGTGAAAGTTTTCGCCCAACATATATGATATCCAAGTTGGTTTCCATGATTCTTATCAAGATTCTGTGTCTGTCATGAAGTTTTATAAAAAGATGCTCAAAAGAGCACCCGATGGAAGGGACCACGAGGGTACTAAATAAATCCCCAAGTTGTAGCAGTATCTCTCATCCATGGAAATCCATGGCACATGAGAAAATGATGCCAAGTGAGTTCTTAGAGATATCTAGATCAAACTATAGGTGTTGGTACCTTGATTCACGGGAAGCAATGCAAAGGTGATGATGATGCTCTCTTTCCTTGTTGATGAATCCAGTTACATTTAATTAGGATACTGCTGTAGAAGGTTTTTAGTTACTGAAATATTCGACATTAGACCATTTGATTTAAAAGTTCTCACAACCCATACAAACTTTATGCTATCATAAATCAAAACTTAGAAATATATTATTTTATCAACGTAAACCATCCAAAGGATATGGTTATCTTTTAATCATAGGAACATCAAGTAGAACCGACCAAACAAAACCGAAAACCAACCGAACCATACCGAACCAACCGAATTTATATTGGTTCGGTTAAAGGAACACCAAATCAATAACCAAACACTGAACAAACCAAACCGAATCTCTTGCAAACCGCACCGGCCGATGCCCACGCCTACTTTTGAGTGTACATTGATTAATTTATATAACATTTGGCTAGCTGGGAATTGCTCGACACCAAATTGAGGCCTTAGAGTGAATTTGTGGGCTGGAAAGTGAGCTTTGAGACGAGGTAAGTCTCTTGCCTAACCTTGTAAGAGGGAATTTACCCCATAGGTGTTTAAAATTATTGTTTGCTTCTAATTGTGGGGGCTACGCATGCACGAGGTGATGAGAGTCCGTGTGTAACTACTAATTTTGCTTAAGTCCGGGAAGTTTTAGGACCCAAATCATGAAATACTTGTATTGTTTGCACTCTACTTGTTAATTTAAGCGCCTAAATTATATTGAAACTTGATAAAGGATTCGTAAAGGCCAAATTTCACTTACCTTGAGTTTTGGAGGGTTGCTTGACTGTTTATAGAAATTGTGCTTTCTTGTATATTAGGTTTGTAATATCTTTTAAATCGGATGTTCATAGAGTATTCTCTCTTCTTGTGGAGCGGGTCGAACACCTCAGCAGTATAATAGATTTATCTATGGTTCATGCCGCTCAACCCTCGATAGTGTACACATTATTCTGGATAGGGTCGTACGACCTCGGCATAAATCGTGCGTGTTAGTGCTTGGAGCCCGAACACACTTGATGCTATTTTCATGAATTGAGAGGTTATAATTATTTTATTGCCTGAGATTTACTTGGAATTAGTATGTGTTAGTGGAAGACTTTTGAAATGTACTATTAGTTAAATAATTATTTAATCACTGTT
This sequence comes from Nicotiana otophora, assembly GCA_000715115.1. NCBI lineage: Eukaryota > Viridiplantae > Streptophyta > Magnoliopsida > Solanales > Solanaceae > Nicotiana > Nicotiana otophora. Next base: position 28,389 of record AWOL01S0023021.1, on the reverse strand, counting down.
GCTATTGTGTTAATAATAGTATCCAGATTTTCTATGCTTATTTAGCATTCCTGTATTTCATTGTTAGCCCATAGTTAATATCGATGTCGACTCCTCGTCACTGCTTCTTCGAGGTTAGACTGGATACTTACTAGTTATATATTTTTATGTACTCACGCTACACTTCTGCACTAATCGTGTAGGATATGAGGTAAGTGTATCTGGCATTTATTCCGGCGCGCAATCCTGATACCCCGAGACTTAGTAGTGAGCTACTTTCTGAGTCCGTCCTGCAGCACCCGGAGTCTCTCTTTTGTATTTTATTTTATATCTACTCTATTTCATACAGTAGCTTAGTGATTTGTATATTATACTAGTTGCTCATACAGTTGTGACACCAAGTCTTAGAACACATGCTAGTAGACTTTATAGTTTTTGAGCATTTATCTCACTGCAATTGCTCTTACATTGGTTTTTACCTTATTTTATTAAATTTTCTACTCCTTATTTTCTTAATGAATGAAATTCAACTACTTTGGAATTATTAAAAGGAATAATTTCATGGTTAGATCACTGTTGGATTGCCTAGCGGTGACGTTGGGTGCCATCACGACCTATAGGAGAAATTGGGTCGTGACAAACATCCTTTAGAATTACATGAACACCTATCTCCTAAATCAACTGTTTTCATAACTTAACCTATTTTCACAAGTTTTGTCAAGTGCATATTTCAAAACTCTTTCAATGCACCTTTAAACCCTTTTTTAAACTCATACTCTTCTTAAGTCCCACATCCCTTTTATACTCTCCCTCAGATATATATAGTAAGCCGTACTTTTAATAGTAACTAAGCATAGTATAAATAACTGATCCCTTAAAATTAGTCTTAGTCTTATGGAGCTACCTCAGGTAGATTTTAAAGGGTGCCTAACACCTCCCCCTTAAAAGAACAAGAACTCTTACCATAATTTCACTAGTTAGCAGAACAATAAAAATGTAACTTAGTAATTAAATAGCCACCCTAATATACCTTTAAATATTAGGTGGTGACTCTCTTTCATCAACAACAGAGAAACCATAAGTTGAATCTTATATTGACTAGTGCAAAATAGGGTGAAATACATATCAGTTGGAAAATCAAGATAAAGTTAAATTTCCAAGCAATTTTAATGTGACTCACCTCAAAAGGTATTAATGTGACTCACCTCAAAAGGTATTACTGCTGAAGATCCTTGATGATACTGAAAGTATGTGCTGCATTCTTTTTTCCTTCATCCAGTTTTTGTCCTAATTGGGCTTTTCTAGCAAGGTTTTTAATGAGGCAACAATGTAAAGCATACTACAAGGAAGGATCGTCAATAGCAAGAATACAATGTTCGAATTCTCATACTTAGAATCCGAACACTGAGGGGTACTATTGTATATTAGAGCAATAAAAGTATCACGAAGACTGTGGATTGTTAGAATCGGGAGCTATATCTTATAAGGACCAGGAACTGCATGATCGACCCCATAAAAATAAGTTGTACAAGTCAGCCACATGTATTGGCAACTTTATTTACTTAAGCAAATGAATATTTATGTAAATGTACTTTTGGAAATGGAGGGAATAAATTAAAGTCCTTTTGTTTTTATCTTATTTCTTGTCTAAATAATAACTTCAATTCCTTTTCATTTGAAAGTAAGTTAAACTTCAAATGCTTGTGCCGGAATAAACATGAGATGTCCTCTTCAAGAGCACCGTGAACATAAGGTCCCTCTCTTATAAAAACTCTCATAGTCAAAAGGTAGATAATAGAAGTATGAATGCCCGGAATTAAAGTCATCAAATGTTAGAATATCCCGAACTTTATTTAATATAAAAAAAATGTTCTACTCAGAAATCAGGCAAAAAATGTTTTTATTGAAAATCTCAAACTCAATAGAAATTTTCGCATAGTTATAAAAATACATCAATTTTGTTTTGCCGGCAGAGTCCGAAGGAAGATAGGTTTCTTTTGCATCTTTTGAAGATGAAGGTTGTTCTGTATCCGATTTAGTACCTTCATCTCTGTCTTCATTTTCAGCGTCCTCTTCGGTCCCGAGTACTCTGAACTTGTGCTCAATGAGCTTGAAGTAGTGGGTCGAGTAGGAATATTGTTGAAGGCAATCGTCTCCAATTCGAGAGCTTCAGCGATGCAGTCATCCATATTCGCAATACCTTCTTTCGCTTCCTCCAAAGTTTTCCTCCTTATCTGGTAAATTTTATAAGTTTTCTCGAGAAGGAAAGAAGCTTCTTGATCTTGGAGTTTAGCTCGAAGCCTCTCCATTTTGGATTGTAGCTGTTTGTTTTCAACCCTCATGATGCCATAGCTTCGGTTAAGGTCTGTATTTGTCTTCGTGTGTTCGTGGTTTTTTTACATGATCTTTTTGAACCTTTTCTCCATTTTGGCTCTCTTCTCCTCTGCAGCAGTAGCCTCCTCAGTTTTGGAATGTAATCTTGCTACCAGGTTGTTGATTTGTTCCATAAAAGCAGACTCACGTTCAGTTGCCGCAGTTAAAGCATCTTGTAGTTACAACATCACGTTCAACTTCGAGCTCTCCTATTTGAGTAACTTTTGATTCTAACACCGGGAGGCACTCAACAAGTTGATCTTGTTCAGCATTAAGTTGATCTCGTTCAGTGATAAGTACCTCTTTATCCAAGATCATCTTTTGTAAACCCTCGGAGGCAAGAAGGTTAGCCTAAAAGGTTACAAAATTAAAGTTATGGGGACAATGTCTAGCAAGAAAAAAGAAAGGAAAGAGGATCAAATTGATACATGAGCAGAAAGAGGCATTCTATTATTGATTAGACGCTCAGCAGAAAGAGCTTCCATTTATCTCCAATCTTTGCTTGAAGCCAAAGGATTCAAGTAATTGGCGAACCCCACCAATTTGGAGAGTAAGTGGCACTCATTAGAAACACCATAATTATGGCACTACGTTTATCATTAGGGTTTTGGATGGGTGCCGAGAAAGTGCTCTCTATATGCCCCTGATCAGATGACCGGGAGGAGCAAACATCTTCTGTTCGTTCGGTTGAGGCCGGTGGGGAGGTAGCAGTTATTGGTGTTGCGGTTGGCAATTAAATTAAAGCAGGAGGAACATCAGCGGTAGAACTCTCCAGACCAAAAGCAACAATGGGAGCTTGGAAATGAGACTCAGCGTTTTCAACTGTTTCCATTTTCGTGAAGAGTGCTCGAATTTCTTCAAGTTGAGGATTCGGTTGATCTGGAGGATATCGTTTCCTTCTTTGAGGAGAAACTATCTCGTCATCATCGGTTTCTTCTTCGTCAAGGACCACTGTGGTCAGTTCAATTGGAACTTCTTTTGTGTTAGGCTTCTCCTGAGTCTCAGCCATAGAAGTACACTTCCTTTTTGTTTTTTCATCCTTAGGATGGGGACTTAGAGAAGAAGGATCATCACCGGAAGCAAGAGTGGCTTCACAAGCCCTCTCTCGGTCAAGGATTGCTTGAATTTGCTGATGGGCCATCGTTGGGTCATGAGAAACCTCAACAACGGGGCAAATAAAAGACCCCTTCGGAAGGCCTGTGTATTAAAAAAGGGAGTCAACAAATTGGTTCTAAATAATGTTGAAGATCGAAAGGGAAAAAGGAGAACTTTTACTTATCATGATTCTTGGATTTCCAATTAAATTTGGGTGCAATTTCTTTCCACTTATGGGAATCTAGTGTGGAAACGTCCAAAATTTTCAATACCCATTAGGTTAGGTTCTTAATGGATAATGGTTCCCACCGGGTAGCTGAATAAGGAAAACAAAAGTTAGCAAATGAGAGGATTCTCTTTAACGCGAAAGGATAAAAAAAATATTTGCAAACTTACGAGCAAATTTCCATGATTCAGGGATAGAAGGGGGCTATTTCCGGGAGGATGTCCCTGGTAGCAATGACAACGAATCTTTTCATTTAACCATAGTTATTGTCATCATCAACACCCGTAACGATGACATAATGGCCGCGTTTGCTGAGTTTGATCACGCATATTTGGGGAGTAGAGGTTGATCAAATGTGCGAGAGAGGGGGTTTCTCTGGCTTGGGAACACAGTTTTTGAAGACAAGCCACGTACGCCATATTGATGGGCTTACCTGAGCCAAGCAGATTTGGTAACGATGATAAAAGTCTAAAATAATAGGATCAATCTTAGGGTAAAAGGGTATATATAAACATTCATGAACCCTGTTTTATTGAAGGTGACCCTTTCCAATTAATAGGGGGCGGAGATTTCGATGTTTATCCATTTGTAATCTTCCTTTACCACAGGAATATTAACGGGGTGAATGGAAGAAGGATATCTGCGGACATGCCAATTATTGTCCGTTTTAGGGTTGATAGTCTCCTTTTAAAATTGAAGGTCCAACATAGAGTGTAGTTGAGAAGGTATGATTGTGTTGACGGTAGGAGGATCGACATCAAATTCCTTATTTTTGTTCTTTTTAGAAGGGCCACCATTGATGAGAAAACCAAAGTTTCCGGGAGTACAAGACATTGTAACGACGCGACCAGTCATTTTGAGTAACTGCATTCTTTTCGGTAGCTTGACTTCATGAGTAACTTCATATGGTGTATTATGACTCGCTTGTATCGTCGATTTTGGTTTTCAGGTGCCTCGGGGTTGATTTGGAAGAATGATTCTCAACTTGGAAGCTTTAAGTTGAAAAAGTTGACCAAGTTTGACTTTTATTTATTTGACCCCGGATCGGAGTTATGATGAATCTATTAGGTCCGGATGGTTATTTTGGACTTGGGCGTATGCCCGAATTTGCATTTGGATATTTCTAGAATGTTTCGACAATATTTGGCGAAAGCTAAAAATTTAAAAGTTTGAAATGTCATAAGATTGATCGAGTGTTCACTTTGATGATATCGGGTTTGAATTGTTGTTTCGGGATTTGGAATAGGTTTGTTATGTAATTTAGAAATTATGTGAAAAATTTGAAGTCACTCCGAGTTGATTTGATATGGTTCGACACGAGTTTTGGAAGTTGAAAGTTCAAAAGTTTATTAAATTGGATTTGAGGTGCGATTCGTGGTTTTGATGTTAATATGTGTGATATGAAGCCTCAATTAGGTCCATGTTATGTTTTGGGGCTTGTTGGTATGTTCAGACGGGGTCCCAAAGGGACTCGGGCGTGTTTCGAATTTATTTTGGACCATTTTCCTCCATGTTTATGTTGCTGGTTTCTGTTGTTGTCGGTGTCCTTTGTGATCGCGAAGAACTCGCCGCGATCGAGTAGAGTATATTGGAGCTGAGTATTTTTTCTTCATCGCATTTGCGAAGTTTGGGACGCGTTCGCGTAGCTTTGTGAGGTTGGGCATCGCATTCGCGACATGGAATACGCTTCGCGAAGAGTAGTCTGGGCCGTGCATCATATTCGCGAGGTCTTGGACGCGACTGTGGGCTGTGTGATTTGTACTTCGCGAACACGAGGTTTATTCCGCATTCACGAAGGGTACCCCTAGGCAGTGCACAAAAGTACTCTATTTTAGACCTTTGAGTTAGTTTATCACATTTTGAGTTGGGGAGCTCGGATTTGGGCGATTTCGAAGGCGATTTTCACCACATCGATTGGGGTAAGTATTTCTACTCGGATTTGATTATATTTCATGATTATATCTTCCATTTTGGCATTTGATTGATGATTTTGAAAGAGAAATTTGGGTTTTTTGCTTAAACTTTCCTAAAGTAAAATTTTGTGTTTTGAACATCGATTAGGAGTCGGAATTGAGTGAAATAAGTATGGTTGGACTCATAATTGAATGAGTTGTCAGAATTTGTGAGTTTTTTTGGGTTCCAAGCTCGAGTTTGAATTTTTGGTTTATTTTAAGTATTTGATTAAAGATTCGACCTTTATCGTTTGGGTTTACTTTCTATGGCATTGTTTGATGATTTTGAGTTGCTTTTGGCTAGTTTTGAGTAGTTTGGAGGTCGATTTGAGCGGGATGGCACTTCCAGTGTATCCACTTGACTTGTTTGAGGTAAGTACCTTCCCTAACTTTGTTGGGGGACTTTTTTCTACTAATTGTTATTGTTTGCTACATGTGGGGGTGATGCATATATGAGGTGACGAGCGTGTATGCATGTGCCAGGGTTTATCATGCTTGAGGGTAGATTATATGATTATTTGTACGTTACTGGAATATGAGACCTTCTTGCTTCATGTTTTACTTGACTTCTATATTGATATGAATATGAAGTTAAATACTAGAAATCATGATTTATCTTATTATAACTTGATTAAAATTTGACGGACTCTTTGTGAAACTATTGATGTGCTAAATTCGGTCGTCACTATACTTAATCACAAAATACATCTCTACGACTATTATTCTTGAGAAATTGGATTCTATACTTGAGTTGAAAATCATTTTTGAGATTTGTTGAGCTACTTGAACAATAAGGTTCTTGAGTTTTATTGAATTGTTCTTGGCTTGAAAGTTGTGATTGATGTTTATTTGGAATATTTGCTTAATCACTCTCTTTTATATTATTCATGTTTCCTACCTTACTTGTTATTAATATACATGTGCTTTGTGAGGAAGAGTGTAAAGCACGAAGGGTGATGCCGTGCCATTGCATATACATTATCATGTGACGAAGAGTGTAAAGCACGAAGGGTGATGTCGTGCCATTTCATATATATTATCGTGTGAGGAAGAAAGTAAAGCACGAAGGGTGATGCCATGCCATTTCATTTACATTATCATGTGAGAATGAGAGTAAAATTACGAAGGGTGATGCCGTGCCAATGTTTTTATATTATCATGTGTTAATGGTACGAAGGGTGTTTCCGTGCAGGCGAGGATGAGAGACATGCATTATATTGTGATATCTGTTCCTTGTATATACATTCATGCCTTTATCTTGAGTTGTTATTGTTGCATCTATATTTTCTATGTGACTTGTCGTTGTTGTTCTATCTTTGTCCTATACCTCAATTGTTTCTGTATTATCCATGCCTTCTATCTGTTTAACTTGTAAATATCATGCTTTTCTTCTTGTTTTTCATATCTACATCTATGCCATTTCTCAATTGTTGCACTTTCGTATAAGTCTTCTACCATGTTAGTTATCCATGCCTTCTATTTGCTTAGCTTATAAAGATCATGCTTTCCTTCATGTTTGTTATATCTACATCTAAGCCTTCTACCATTTTAGTTAGTGAAATTTACGTTCTTTTATTTTAATTGCTATCATTACTTCTATGCCTCCTACCTAGTCTGTTACCGTTGCCCATATGCATTACCTTGTTTGTTATTGCTACATGTGTATCTCCCACTTTGTCGTTACTCTTATTGACATTTCTTTCACTTGGTTTGTACTGTTATACGTATGCTTGGTGAAGAAGATATAAATGCATAGAGGGTGTTACCGTGCCAATTAATTTGACATACATTCATATATTTGGTGAGGATAAAATAAATGCACGAAGGGTGTTACCGTGCCATTTGATTTGATGTCTTGAGTTCATTTCTCACACTATAAAAGCTCTGGATTTACTATCGTGGTTGATGGTCACCGCGTTAAGGAAAGAATTGGTTGTGATATAGAGAAATATTGACCGTAATTTCTTCTAGTAATCATTCACTACTTCGCATATTTGTTCTTGTCCTCTTCTCTGTTATGTTTTAGTATTGTTTCTATTGCTATTCTACTGCACCGGTTATATCAGTGAGTATCTTTTAACTAAAAAGTCTCGTCACTACTTCACCGAGGTTAGTCAAGATACTTACTGGGTATGTGGGGTCAGTTGTACTCATACTACACTTATTTTCCTTGCGTGTAAATCTTGGAGTTGATGCTGCAGTGCATGACGAGAGATGGCATTGAATATGTACCCGTTGTCCCGACATGACTACCATTTTTCCTTGGTAATTTTAGATTTAAGTTCCGTTTTTGTATAATTCAAGCGGATATTGTATTTACTCATCATATCTGTTTTGTAAATCTAAATCGTAGTCGCTCGTGACTTATATTACCAGTCCTTGTGAAGTTGTATAAATTTTAATTATTTCACTTATTGGCTTCATATTAATTCCAATAGAATTGTGTTGACTGCATTTGGCTTACCTAGCGGGTCGGGTTAGGTGCCATCACGACTAGGCGCATTTTGGGTCGTCATAGACATGGTGATAGAAAATCCGAGTAAGAAGTTTTTACTAAGAAAGATGGGTTTTGTAGTAGGGTTCTAAGGAAATTCGAAGAAGAAAAGTTTGTAAAAGTAAAAGGTAAAAGTGATGAATAGTGGAGAAGTTTATAGGCGACAGAATTCATGGTCATGATTACTTTGAAAACTGGCAAAAATATTTGCCCAATCACGGGATAACACATGTTGGCTCATTAAATGCAAAGAGATGTGCGCCCTTTCAAGTGTCAGAAACTGTTCAGGAACTTTTCTGCCAAGAAAAGAGGTCTTATCTACTTTCCGGTAATATAAAGTTTTGCCACCGAAAAGTAAGGGGATTATCTGTATGGGGTAAAATTGATAAATGGCAGGTGAATATTCGATAAGTTGACACGTGGAAGTAAAGACATGTAAGATATGAGTCAGGAAATAGCTGAAACTGGTTATAAATATGTGACCGGTGCTGAATAAGTTCCGAAGACATTGGAACCGATAGCGAAGAGTTGAAATGAAGACACCGGTTGGAAAATACAGCATTTAATGAGCAGTCGTTACAAAAAATCTTTGTATTAATGCTTAACCATTATTTAGCCATCAAGAGGGGTTTTATTCGTATTAAAGAAGGGCTTGATTTGGGGATCATGTCTTCCGGAATAGAGCTATAAATAGGAGAATTCATATCCATCGTAGAATACGAAACATTCTGTATACACAAAAGCTAAAATTTGCTCTTATTCTATAAAACTTCTTTCTCTCTTTTTTGTTCTTCATGGTGTTCTTACGGTTGCTATCGGAAGAACTGAGCCCGCAGTCAGGCTTGTACTTTCTTCAAATTTATTTAATTAATTTATTTCTATTCTTAACTATTTTATATTTTTGGATCAAAATAATTCACGTGTCTATAAATCATGTTACAAATTCAACTGTATTGTTTTACGGATAAATAATTTTATGCATATAATTGTTGTATGGTAAATTTCAGTACCTTAATGTTATATACTCGTACACATTATTTTGTGATAATAGTTAGCATGCCTCGTACAAAATTAATAGTAGTACTAGTACAAAGAAAATTAAGTCGATAATTCAAAATTAATAACTCTATTTCCTTTCTCGTACTGTTTTCTTCATTTCCTTATTCAAGAATTAATGATACATTAATATTGCTTTGTAAAAATCTTTGTGGATTAATTTGTTGGTGAACAGTGAACACAACTGGTTAACTTAGTTGGGACAGGTAAAAAGTCTCATTATATTGACGCGCGCGGAGGCCGGATCAGAAGGAACCCAAAGAAAAAAACAGAGCTATATAAATTCTGGTGAGTTGAAAATATTATTCCATTTTCCTGCTTTTTCTCTCCATAACTCCATCTGAAGTAAGTTGTTGGCCAAGAATCAAGAAGTTGAAAATGGGTGATGAAAAAAGGAAACGACAAGTTGAGAATCAATTCGAAGATGATCAAAAGAGTAGTGAAGCAAAAATGAGGCGCCCAGAAACCAGAGCAAAAATGGTGGTCGAAGAATATGAGAAGAATGATTACAGTCACTTGTTTGATAATCAACATAACTCCTATCTCCAAATCAATGACTCCAAGTATGTAACTCCATCTCTTTCAATTCCGTTCATTAATCAAGTCCAATTTAGTTCAATTCCCATGATTTTAATATCCACACATTAGAGGCGTATCTATGTTAGGAAATAAGGGGCACATGCACCCATCCTCTTGCCAAGTAAAAACAAATTTTCTTTATAAATTTTCAATGGTTTAGCCATATAGAGTAGATGGCACCCATGCTCAAATTTTGGCATTAGTGCATATGCATCCGGTCTAGACCCAATGGACACACGTTAATATAATACCACGTATTTAGTTTGTATTTCGGAGCTCTTTTTTTGTTTTAATTCTATCTTTTTTCCTTCTTATCATTTTTCCTTTTTTAATATCCTTCTCCAAGTTTTCATGGTAAACAATACTCCTTTCGGTCCACAATAAGTGATTTTTTTGATGTTTTCACACACATTAAGAAATTCACTTTTAAATATTAATTAGCAATGAAATTGACCATATTAACCTTTACTATCTCTTCACATAAACACCCCTAACATATATTCCAACATTATTTACTCCAAGGCCAATATAAGAAAAAATAATTAATTCATTCTTGAAATCTGGAAAAATTACTTATTTTGGACCACAAAAAAAAGACCAAAAAATCACTTATTATGGACCGGGGGAGTAACTTAAGGAGTCAGAAATTAAACTACCGATTACTTTCATTGAGATTTGTCTTTATCTTGAACAACTATAAATTAATTTTATTATAAATAATTTATGTTACAATAAGATCTAAGTTCATGACGAGACTTGCTTAAATATTTTTATCCCAAATTATTGCTTAAACATATTTGAATTCCAACCAAATTATTGAAATCTTTTCCAACTTTTTAGGATAAAATACTTTTCTTTTTGGATAAGCAAGTCACATATAAAGAACTCGTCATATGTTCTAAGAGATTTTTGATATTGTCATGCTTCTTTTAGCCATAAAATTTGCATAAGTTTCAATTTTTACAGTATTAAATTTTCATTAGCCTTCTACTTTTCTTTTTTATTTTGAATTTAATGTTAAGACAAATATTATGTAATGATTGTCAGATTATAATTAATAATATTAATGACAAACACAAATTTAGATTAGCAAGATTATAGTTTATCTTTTTGAATAATGTGCAAAATTATTAATATGTCATAAAATATTAAAAAAATTGCATCTCTTGATATCATGACAAGTATTGTAGTGCACCCATGATCTTAAAATCGTGAAAGGGTTATTTATGAGAAACAAGTCGCTTATCCTTCAAGAAACGAACAAGGTGATAAAGGAAGTGATGTTATTATAGTGGACCCAATCACAGATATAAAATACTGAATGAAAGCAAGAATGAGGGTTCTATCAAAGATCAAACTAATACACTGCGAAGCAGCGATTCTGATAAGTATGTTACTTCCTTTTTAATTTCACCAAGAAGCTGTTTTCTATACCTTTCTATAACTTTTAACTTTCCCCCTATTCTTTATACTTGCTCCACAGTACAGTAGTGATTCTTAGATATGTTTTTACGATTGATTTGGTATCCCAAATCTATATTTGCAGAGTTCAAATAAAGAAGGAAATAGTGCTTCGTAAGCAATTGAAAAGAACCGATGTTAGTGGTGGGCGTGGCTTATGAGTATTGGACGAACCCTTCGTAACGCAATTGAAAGACAAAATACATAACTTACCCTGATTATGCACCAAATTCATATCTATGTTACACACTTGTTGCCGATGAAAATCACCTTACACATTCAATTTTTTTAAAGTGTAGCTAAGACACATCATTTTTTTCTGGACCAATTTGTCATAGCATGTGTAATTTCACACCCCAATAAGATCGTGACACATGTCATAACTCAAACAAAAAAATTACTTAATTTTCACCGTAATTAATATTCTTTCTTAAAAAAAGAAAAACAAGAACAGAGGATTCTCCCAACCCATCTCTCTTCTTCCCCAATCCACTTTTTGTCATCTTCTTCATTAAAGTTTTCTCCTCCATTAAAACCCACCAAAATAACCCTCCAAATCACGGAACCTCTATTTTCCTCCATTCTCCTCTCATTTCATACCCAACAGCCGCCCAACTCCTCTCTTACCTCTACTGGCCGTCGAACAACTCCACGTCGATCTGAGTTATCTGTTAGCGGTGAAGTTCTGAAGGGATCTTTTCTGCATTTCCAATACCTAAACCTTCCATCTCCAGCCATTCGAGTTCCTACGTATTTAGCACACTCACAACTCAAAAGCACAAATTCAAAAACATTAAGAACTAAGAAACCCACAGCAAAAAAGAAAAAACCAAAAAGTACTACAAAGGCATTTTTCTTGACAGATAACGAAAAGGTGAAAGCTAATTATCTAGTCAAGTCGGTATTTCAGTTCAATTGATTTTAGCTTGCAAGTATTTCTGGAAGTTAATACCCATTTTAATATTTCCAAGCGCGCCGAATTATAGTGAAAGAATTGATTTCGACGCCCGATGAGTATTTTTCGGATGCTCAAAGCTCGAATTCCGACTCCGACCAAGAAAGTACTCGCGTCGATTCTGAAAAGTGACCTTCCCTCTCTATTGAGTTCCACTGATTATTGTGTGGAAGAGGGGTCAAATTGGAGATATAATAATTGAAAATAGAAAAAAATGACTCAAAAAAGTTTTAAAAAATAAAAAGGCTAGACATGTGGCATTTAGATAATGGTTCAGACTCAAAACTTTTGTATTCATTCGCCTCATTTATGTGTAAAACACGCGCACGCCCCGTTAAAAGTGGTGTCTTAACTAACTACACTTTAAAAATGTTGAGGGTGTAAAGTGATTTTTATTGGCAAAAGATGTGCAAGAGGGATTTGATCCATAGTTAGGGGTAACTTATGTATTTTGTCCAATTAAAAAATATTGATGCGCTGCGAGTGCGGGGCGGGTTTGAGCTTAACCCGCAAAATTTCAACCCGCCCTGCCCACCCCGCAAAGCAGTTTTTTCAATTTTCATCTCACCCCGCCAGCCCCACAATTGTTTTTTCATTTGTTATTTTTGTTGAAAAAGCACAAGTTTAATATTTTATTTTTTTCAGTTTCTTAAATCCCTCATATGGATCCAACTATTATATTTTTATTTTCAGAAATTATAATAGAAAATATAACTTAATTGAAACGCGTAAAAGCTAGAAAATAAACGCTTTGAAAAGCGTAACATCAACATATCGTATACCTAACTTTACTTATTAACTTGTACTTGATAAATTTCGGTATAACAAATATGCACCACAATTTTTTATAACTAGTTTATAATATATAATATGGCTCATATATGTGAACTTATACTTTCTGCTTGATTTTCTAGTATTTTTCTTTTGTCCGTTTTCCGTAGGAATTATCTCCTAACCAGATACTATTTAAATACAAGAAAATGACCTCACAAGAATTTCCTATATTTATTTACTAATCTCTTGTGAAAAAAGAAATATGTAAAGAACCTTTTTAAAGACGTAATACGGATCTTCCTTCTTGTACGCCACTATATGAAACCCAAAAACAAAGACAAATAGAAAATAAAGTTGATTCAATCAATTAGAAATTTAGTGCAGAAAAGTACTAATGTCATAGAGAATTTTCCTCACTATTTTTTTTGCCTTATTTGTACAGTCCATAGTGATTTTCATAGAGTAAACCCGCAAGGAACCGCAATGAAACCCGCAACCGCCCCCGCATTAGATTTTGAAAAATCAGTTTCAACCCGTCTCGCACCCGCCCTGCACCCATATAAGATCAAACTTGTCCTGCCCCGCATAAGATCAAACCTGCCCTGCACCGTACCCGCATCGCCCTATTGTCATCCCTAACTACCTGCAACTCTAACTGTAATGCCCAGATCAATCGTTTTAAAGTTGTAGCTCCGTTCCCCTATTTACTGCTCATTCTGTACTTTATAACTGTTATGTGACTTCTCGGGATAGTCAGTTCGGGTCCGGAGTGATTTCGGAATGAAATGAGACACTTAGTCTCCAGGTTGAAAGCTTAAGTTAAAAATGTTGACTGGATGTTGACTTATGTAAACACGACCCCGGTATAGAATTTTGATAATTCCAATAGCTCTGTATGGTGATTCTAGACTTAGGAGCGTGTCCGAAAAAGAATTTGGAAGTCTGTAGGGAATTAGGCTTGAAATGACGAAAGTTAAATTTTTGGGAAGTTTGACCGGGGAGTTGACTTTTTGATATCGGGGTCGGAATCCAGTTCTGAAAATTTTTATAGCTCTGTTATGTCATTTATGACTTGTGTGCAAATTTTGAGGTCAATCGAAATTAATTTGTTTGGTTTCGGCATCGAATGTAAAAGTTAGAAATTTTTAAGTTTCATTAAGCTTGAATTGGGGTATGAATCGAGGTTTTAGCGTTGTTTGATGTGATTTGAGGTTTCGACTATGTCCGTATAATATTTTAGGACTTTTTGGTGTATTTGGTTGAGGTCCCAGGGGTCTCGGGTGAATTTCGGATGGTTAACGGATCGAAATTTGGACTTCAAGAGCTGCTGGAATTTTTCTGATGCATGTATCTCGTTTCCTTCATCCGTTCGTGATCGAGGGCACGATTGAGGGCAGGATCGGGGGCAGGGTCAGGGGGTAGCGATCGGGGGCAGCGACCGATGGCAAAAACTTTAAATTATAAAAAGGGGACTTCGTCCCATTTTTCATTTTTGACAAATTGGAGCTTGGGGAGAAGCGATCTTTGAGAGATTCTCAAGGAAAAATATCAGGGTAAGTGATTCTAACTCGGATTTGGTCAATATACACGAATATATCATTATTTTTGTCACACCTCCTTTTTTCCGAGGGATAGGGGATAGAGAGTTTTTCCAATTTAAGTGATATTATTCGAAATTGGATTATTTATTTATTCAGAGTCGCCACTTGGAATAATTTATGGTGTCCCAAGTCACCGATTTATTTTAGAATCTCAAATCGAGGAAATTTGACTCTTACTTTTGGTCCGCGAACACAGAAGACCGGGTAAGGAATTCTGTTAACCTAGGAGACGGTGTGAGGCACTCCCGAGTTCCGTGGTTTTAGCACGGTCGCTTAACAATTAATACTTGGCGTAATTATCTGATTTATTACATGTTTTAAAACTATATGTGCATTTTTATTCCTTTTACCGCTTTTATTACATTACTGCATTTTAAACTTTTACGGAATTAATATGAGACGAGTTACGTTGTCGTACACTCATTGTTTATACACATTGCAAATCGCGTCACGTGAAACGCACCCGCAATCTACAACGTGTTTAATTTTATTTATTATTGTTTGAAGTTGTGGTCGAGTTACGTAAAACGCACACTCGAATTGGGGATTACGTATCGTGACCATGCCACGGGAACCGTATCCACAGTCACAATGATTTATTATTAATCGCGCCTAAAGCAAGCTACGATGTTCAAATATTATTTATTCTCCTAAGATTTGAGATTAGTGAGGCCATGAATTATGAAATCAATTGTGAAAAGGATCAGCTTTTGCTCTTAATTATTCTGACCGAGATAACTTAAAATTGATCATAGCACAATTGGCTTTTTAAAGCTAATTAGTGAGTATGCCCGGTTACTAGTTCAGCAAGCTACTCTGCTATCCATTAGTCATTTGCAGTAGTATATGTTTCATTAAGCAAAGCCCAACCACCGGCACCCAATCATCTTTTTTTTTTAAAAGTCCAAACCTCATTTTTCAATTTCAATTAGCAGACATGGATTTTATTCCCAAAGTTCAAATATTCACTACGTACCCAAAAATCATGTTTTCATCAATCTTCATGTTAATCAAACAAGAAAGTAACAAAATTTAACAAAGCTAATGAGACCTAACAATTAATACAAAAAAACAAAATCAATCTTCATGAAGCTAAATAAGATCAAATTATATATTCAATCATAATATCCTAAAAAACAATGATGGGAGAAATGAACCTTTACAAGACTGTTTTGAAGCTCGAATAATGGACAAGGATGCAAATGGAGCCTCGACCAAAATCGACAAACGGAGCTCGAACTGGACGACTCAACTTTGGAGCTGTTGTTTTCTGTACAAAATGGGAATATTTCGCTGGGCTTTTAGCTCGTTTTTGTCGTGCTTTTTAGCTTGGTTTCCAGTTGGTGATGGATTGCTGGAATTTTCGAAAGAAAGCCGAAGAAAGAATGACACAAATAGAAATTCTCTTAACGTAGAATAAGCAAAATCATTTCTTTCAATTCCCTCTTCCCTATTCTTTTTCTTCTTCTCCCTCTTTTTTTCATCACATTTCTCTTCTATTTATAGAAAATATTTTGGGAATTTTCAGATTTTTATTTTTATTTTTTATTTATTTTTTATTTTTAATTAAAAAAAATTTCCACTTCCCATTTTTCTTATTGTTTTTAAAAAATAATTCCCCGCTTTCCTTTAATTTTAGTTTTTAATTTCTCACTTTTTTTTTACTTTTAATATATTAAAAATCTCACTTTTTTACTTTTCTTTTTTTATTTCCCACTTATTTTATTTTTCTTTTTTTATTTCTCACTTACTTTTACTTTTTTTTTTAAAAAAATCAGATACCCTTACTTTTATTTTTTAATTCCAACTTTATTTTACTTTTCATTTTTTAAAGTTTCACATTCTTTTACTTTTATTTTTTAAATTTTTCACTTTCTTTTACTTTTTTTATTAAATAATTTCTACCTACTTTTACTTTTACTTTTTAATTTTATATTTCTAATTTTCCTATTTTTTTAATTCCCATCCGAAATTTGTTTTAAAAAAAATAATAATTACTTTTTATTTATTTTCGGTTTTTAATTGATTTTATTTTAAAATAAAGATAAAAATAATAATAATAATAATATTAATAGTAATAATTGACTTTTTAAATTATTAATAATATTTTCTCTCTCTATATATATATGTATAAGTGTAACAAAGCTAAAAAAAATATATATTAAATTCTGAAAATATTTACATAGTAGAAGGTGATAAAAATTCAAATATAGTCAAAACTTAGGTGCTCACAGCTGCCCCTATTTGCTTGGAAACATGAAGAATTTTCAGGCAAAGACTAGGTGAGCCACGTGACTAATTTTTGACCAAACCAATATTCAAAAGGAAAAGAAATAAAAGATAGGGTGCTACCGAATCCTGGTTTTGGACAGCCTACATATCTCGGGTTATAGGGGAATCAGGTCGTGTGTAGTTCAAGGAGAATGGTGGAATGATGAGTTGAGGAGTCGAGTGAGATTCCGTCGAGGCTCCGGTCCGCGGTCCTGCCATTATATCAAAATAAAAATAAAAAGAAACTAAACAAGCCTATCAGTTATGAGTTACAAGATTCCTATCTATGAGTCTTCAGAAACTTGATCTTGAGTCTTGACTGGTTCTTCATGCAGACTCTGATCTAAACCTTGATGCTTGCTAGCTGTAGGTTCTAGATCATTGTTCTATGGCTTCTTCTAATCAAAACGGGACTCCAATGCTTGTGGCTTCAGTCATGTCTTAGCATTCCACATCTTTTCAATTACTTTTGCATTTTGGATTCACTTATTTTTTTCTTTTCTTTTATTCTGAATTGAGACTTCTTCTTTTGGTCATCTCGAACTTTGTGCCTCGAGTTAAACCTACTCAGACACCAAAACAAATAACAACAATCCAGTATAATTCCACTAGTGGGGTCTGGGGAGGGTAGTGTGTACGCAGACCTTACCCCTACCCTGGGGTAGAGAGGCTGTTTCCAAATGACCCTCGGCATCCTTCCCTCCAAGAACTCCCCACCTTGCTCTTGGGGTGACTCGAACTCACAACCTCTTGGTTGGAAGTGGAGGGTGCTTACCATCAGAGCAACCCACCTTGTCAAGACACCAAAACAAACAATCGAACGAAATTTTTCTACCCTAGTTTGCACTAGAAATATTTCGTGAGTTATTGTAACAAAATTCTAAACTACTTCTTTATTGAAAGCAATAAAAGGTCGGGAGTGGTGTACTCTGAAAATGTCATGTTTTTTGTTTTTTTGGATTGTGTTCTTTTATTGTCAAAAGGATGTCTCAACTAAGGATTGGTGTACCTTATGTTGGGAAAATATGGCCAGGGAATGGGATACCCTATATTGGCAAAGATATCGGGGAATGGTGTACCCTACATTTAAGATCAAATCAACTAGGAAGTGGAGGCCCTATGTTGGAAAAAGCGACTAGGTAGTGGAGACCCTATATCAAAAATAAAATCAACTAGGGAGTGGAGACCCTATGTTAGAAAAGACGACTAAGGAGTGGAGCCCCTATGTCTACAATAACATCAACTAGAGAGTGGAGACCCTATGTTGCAAAAGAGACTAGGGAGTGGAGACCCTATATCTAAAAATATCAATTAGGGAGTGGAGACCCTATGTTGGAAAAGAAACTAGGGAGTGGAGATCCTATGTCTAAAACTCATCAACTAGGGAGTGGGGACCCTATGTTGGAAAATCATCAACTGAGGAGTGGGGACCCTATGTTGGAAAATCATCAACTAGGGAGTGGAGACCCTATGTCTAAAATATCATCAACTAGGGAGTGGATACCCTATGTTGGAAAATCATCAACTAGGGAGTAGAGACCCTATGTTGAAAAAAA
>AWOL01S0023019.1:10526-43632 GCA_000715115.1 Nicotiana otophora | reverse complement strand
GTTTGTTAAACTTAAAAAGGTTCGTATTACCAAGAAGCGGAAATTTTCCTGATCATAAGCATAAGCTAAACAAGAACAACTCGCTCTGTCCCATTTAGCTGTTGTGTGGAGATCAGCTAGCTAGGTGAATGAATAATTTTGTGATTTGTATGAAGGTGATTTGTATGAATAACTTTAGTTAGTTTGAATTGTTAAAAAAATATTTGTTAATAAAGAACTTAAAAGTTTAAGGGTTAAAAGCTTTATAGGACCATAATATTTGTGTGGTTATAAAACTTATCATTACGGGTAAAATGAAGAGTTTAAAGTTGAATTATTTTCAATCGTAGAAGTGTGTCATTCTTTTTTGAACGGACTAATTAATAAGAAAAGTGTGTCATCTAAATTATGACCGAAAAATCGAATGTCAGTTCAAGAGTAACATTTTATACAAAGTATCTTTGTACAGTGAAAAATACTAGTACACATTAAAGTGCTCAACTACCATTTATTTGTATGTTCTATATCAAATATATCAGGTGATTTCCTCCTCCCTTCTTGTTCATAGAACTGATTATGTACCGCCCACTGAATGTTCTGATTTTATAGAGTCCAACAGTTCTTTTTTTCTTTTTATTTTTTATGGTGAAAAAAGAGTTTCCTGGCAGTTCCTTTATTTTATTTCCGATCATCTAGAATCTAAGCCTATCACCATTTTCGCTCTATCCTTTGGGGGTCGTGTTCCCCGTCTTAAAGTAATTTATTTTATTGTCTTGTTGTTAGAATACACTTCTTGGTTCAAGAGGATCTCCAATTGCATAGTACTTTGTTGTGGCACTTCTGCAAAACTTGAAATGCAGATCGTTATTCTATTCTTTCAAAGTCTTTTTAATTTTAACCACTAAATCAATCATGTAAACTAACAAAATGAATGAAGAACCTGAAAATAAATTAAAATAGAACAGACAGACAACAACAGACGAATAAAACGAAGAAAATGTGGCTTTAGAAGTTTGTGCATTCGAAAAGAATGGCTGAGGCTTAATCTTTTGAACGTAAGAGAGGCATTAGGTAAGAGGAAAAAGGAAAGAAATAGGTGTAAGTTAAAGCGTTTACCAATGTGGCAATGTATTATCATTCGGTCCTTTTTTAATACTAACAATTTGGCCCAAGTGAAGTTTGTTTTGATGATTGACAAAGGAACTCGAGCATGAACCAGGTCCATATACAGTGTGTACAGACACGGACAGATTCGAGCATAAGGGATGCACGTGAAGGAGATAAGTTTAAGTTGTTATATCTGATATCTCCTGATCGAAAAGATTGCATAAATGATAAGGAGAAGGACTCCTTAGTCGAAGAGAACTTTATCCAAGATAAGAGAGGAGTTAGAAGTTGAAGATAACTAGAACCCATCCACCAAGGAAGAGTAGCATTAGAACTCTAGTTATTTCTCATTCTACTAACTCTATATATTGCAGGATGTTCTCATTCTACAGGTACGCACAAACGCTGAAGTTAAACGTGAGTTGAGAGCAAAATAGCAAGGCATTTTGCAAGCAACTCTTGTGTGATTTAAGTGTGCGAATCTGAAGCTACATGAACCAGATAGAAGAACCAGTTCCAAGTGTCTGTCTTTTATTCTAGTTCAATTGTAGTAGGTATTTTCAAGTTGTATCTTTCAGCTTTATATAGAAGCAATTGTATTAGGTACTCTGAGTATTCAAGTTAGAGCTAACTTGAAGTTGTCGCAACAGTTAGAGGATGATTGCCACAATGGGATTAGAGTTAATCCTTAGGTTTACAAAGAGTTTTGTAAATATTGTTTTGGCTTAGTGATTTAGTGAAGTGTTGGGGAAACTCATACTGAGTAGTAGGTCGTGGTTTTTCACCTTTTGAGTCGGGTGTTTTCCACGTAAAAATACTTGTGTTCTTTACTTTTCGTATTTACTATTTTCGCAGCAATAGTATAAGGAACACTTAGAAGAACCATGTCCTTTTATAATCAGTGCACGCGAAAATTGGACACCACACAAATCACCCTCCCCCACTCTTGTGTGGTATTGAAGTACAAAACATCAATTGGTATCAGAGCAGGTTATCTTTGAAGAGGCTAACACCTTAGGAGAAGATCAAGATGAGTACACTACCTGAAAACTAAGAAGGACAATCCACTGCTAGGCCACCACTCTTTAATGGCCAGTACTACTCTTGGTAGAAAAATAGGATGAGAGATCACATTATAGGATAGGACTATGAGCTATGTGACATTAATTGTCACCTATGGTCCACTGGCTACCTTGAAGATAAATGTTGAAGGACTAGAGGTGCCAAAGACAAGAGCGGATTGCACTGCTGAAGACTTGAAGAAATGGGAGAAGAATGCTAAAGCCAAGAAATGGTTTATTTATGGACTTGGTCCAGATGAGTACTGCAGAATCCAAAGTTGTACCACTGCTAAGCAAATTTGGGATACTCTGCAAGTGGCTCATGAAGGAACACCTCAGGTGAAGAGATCCAGAGAAACTCTACTGTATTCTCAATATGAGAACTTTACTGTGAAGGAAGGAGAAACCATCCAAGAGATGTACACAAGGTTTACTACTTTGACAAATGAGCTAAAGTCTCTTGGAAGGATTATTCCTGAAGAAGATAGAGTCGAGAAGATACTGACAAGGGTTTTGCCTATCACTTGGAAAAGCAAAATCACTGCCATTCAGGAATCAATGAATATTGTCACTCTCCCATTGGATGAATTAATTGAAAATCTTACTGCCTATGAACTTAGGAGACAAACCATGAAAATGGATGTAACTAAGAAGGAAAGGAGCTTGGCACTCAGAATCACTGAAGGTTCTGATCTAGGAGATGATGAAATAGCTATGATCACCAAGAACTTCAAGAAGTACCTGAGGAGAGGAACCAAGGTTATGGCCGAACGAAGGAACATGAAGAAGGAAGAGGTTCAACCCAAGAAATTAAGAAACAACAAAGGATCAACCAAGGCTATGGCCGCTACTTGGGGAGAAAGCTCAGACGATGATGAGGATGAACAAGCACTTATGGAAATCGGAGAATCTGATGAAGAAACTGAGGTAAGTGTAATTCATCTCAAAGACAAAATTAAATTGTTGTCTAAAAGAAAGGTTGTCTGAGTTACTTCTAGAACTAATTGATGAATCTGAGGATATAAACAATAAAAAAGAATAATTGTCTAAAGAATGTGTGATTTTGAAGGCTAAGTGAAAAAATTTGGAACTTAGGGTTAGTAAAACTGTAAGTGAAAATATTGTGTTGAAGAACCAGGTTCATGCACTTGACTCAACTGTGCTAGAGCTTAGATCTGAAAATCTAAAATTGAAATTAGGAACAGGTAAAAAGATAGCTGATCACACACAACTCACTCTAGAAGAAAATGTAGGAAAAATGAAAGATGAGCTGTATAAAAGGGATGAACAGGTAAGAATCCTAAAGGAGGATCTAAGCAAGGTCAAGCATGAGCTAGACAAAACTTGTAAATGGAACAGGTCCTCTGATGCACTTTTATGCCTACAAGAACACCATAGTAGCAACAGAAGAGGATTTAGCTTTGGGAACCTGGCACCTAAGTAGGATCCCAAAAGCAATTACCTCACACTTCCTGAGAACAAGATTTGCACACACTCTGATAAAATAGGTCGCTATAAAAGTGAATGCACTGCAAAAGAAAAGGCAAGTCAAAACAACAAAGAATTTGTTCAAGGGAAGAATAGGCTACCAAGTTGGGCTCAAAAGAATTTCATTCATCCTTTTGCCTATAGAAAGGGACCCAAACTAGTTTGGGTTCCTAAGACTAACCCCTGATTTTCTATTGTAGGTCCAAGTGAAGGGGAGCAGCCAAATATGGTACATGGATAGTGGCTGCTCAAAGCACATGACAGGAAGCAAGAACCAGTTTCTTTCACTTGAGGACCTTAAAGGAGGTAATGTCTCTTTTGGAAATGGGAAGAAATGTGAGATCATTGGGGTTGGAAAGGTAGATAAGACTGATTCTCATTCTATTGAGAACGTCTACTTGATAGATGGACTGGAGTGCAGTCTAATAAGTGTATCACAATTATGTAATAGAGGTAACATGGTAGCATTCATCTCTACAAAATGCTTTGTGATTAATCTTACCACTGACAAGATAGTTTTGTAGGGAAAAGGAGTGAACAACATATATGTTGTAGATCTGTCCACACTTTCAGATAATGAACTCACTTGCTTAAGTGTGTTGG
This sequence comes from Nicotiana otophora, assembly GCA_000715115.1. Classification (NCBI taxonomy): domain Eukaryota; kingdom Viridiplantae; phylum Streptophyta; class Magnoliopsida; order Solanales; family Solanaceae; genus Nicotiana; species Nicotiana otophora. Next base: position 39,394 of record AWOL01S0023019.1, on the reverse strand, counting down.
ATAATGATCCCCTCCTTTGGCACAAGAGACTTAGACATGCTAGTCTAAGTCAACTCAATAAACTAGTCTCCAAGGACTTGGTGATAGGGATGCCTAACATAAAGTTCAAGGAAGATAAAGTTTGTGAGGCCTGTGCAAGGAGGAAGCAGGTAAGATCCTCTTTCAAAAGAAAGGAAGTGGTAAGCACCACCAGGATGATGGAACTAGTCCATATGGATCTTTGTGGACTAATGAGAACACTGAGCGGAGGTGATAAGAGATATGTGATGGTGCTTGTTGATGATTACTCTAGGTTTACTTGGACATTTATTTTAACATATAAAGATGAAACATTTGACATGTTCACTTCTTTTGTTAGAAAAACTCAGAAACAACTAGGTAATCAACTTGCATCTCTTAGGTCTGATCATGATACTGAATTTGAGAATGCTAAATTTACTGAATTTTGTGATGAGCATGGCATAAATCATATTTTTTCTGCTCCTAGGACTCCACAATAAAATGGAATAGTAGAAAGAAAGAATAGGACATTGGAAGAAATGGCTAGGACTATGCTTCTTTCTAGTAAACTACCCCATAGTTTTTGGGCAGAAACTGTTAACATTGCATGTTACATCATAAATAGGTGTATAACTAGACCTCTTGTTGAGAAGACTCCATTTGAGTTACTTAAATGGATAAAGCCAAGCATGTCACATATTAGGGCATTTGGATGCAAGTGCTTTGTGCATAATAATGGTAAAGACTCTCTAGGTAAGTTTGATCCCAGAAGTGATGAGGGAGTATTCTTGGGATATTCTTCACATAGTAAATCTTATAAGATCTATAACAAAAGAACTATGTGTGTAGAAAAAAGTATACATATGATTTTTGATGAAACTAATATTCTTTCTGAGAGACAAGAACATGATGATGAAGCAATTGGGTTGGTAAGAAACTCAAATGAAACCACAACCCAGACTGAAGTTGCACCAGAGGAAGGAACATGTGATAAACAGGTCCTTCCACCCAGGGTAACTTGATAGGGGGAACTGAACAAAGAGGAAGTGATCCTCAAAACTCGGGGGAACCTGTCCATGAACCTGTTTCTCAGCAACAAAATATTGAAGGAACATCTAGGGGAAACCAGTTGGTTGTGAAACTTTATGAGTATCAAAGTTCTCATCTCATTGAGAATATAATTACTGATCCAACCTTTGGAATCAAAACCAGATCTTCATTGAAGAAACTTTGTGTTTTTTATGCTTTCTTATCTCTTATTGAAACTAAAAATGTTGCTGAAGTTTATCAGGATGCAGACTGAGTGAATGCAATGCAAGATGAACTCAACCAATTTGAGAGAAGTCAAGTTTGGCATTTGGTACCAAGACCCAAGGACAGATCGGTAATTGGCATAAAAAAATGGGTCTTCAGAAACAAACTTGATGAAGATGGAACAGTTACAAGGAACAAGGCAAGATTGGTGGTTTAAGGATATAGTCAAGAGGAGGGCATAGACTATGATGAGACTTTTACTCCAGTTGCAAGATTGGAGGCAATTAGACTCCTTATAGCCTTTACTGCTTATATGTAATTCACTCTCCATTAGATGGATGTCAAGAGTGCCTTCCTCAATGGCTATCTAAAGGAAGAAGTGTTTATCAAGAAACCCCCGGGATTTGAAAGCAAGGAATGTCTTGATCATGTGTACAAGCTTGACAAGGCACATTATGGGCTCAAGCAGGCTCCAAGAGCATGGTATGAAATATTATCAAAATATTTGCTTGAGCATCGCTACAAGAGAGGTAAAATTGACAATACTTTATTCCTGAAAGAAAAAGGTAAAGATCTCTTGGTAGTTCAGATATATATCGATGATATAATATTTGGAGCAACTACTAATAAGTTAAGTAAAGAATTTGCTAAACTAATGGAAAGTAAATTTGAAATGAGTATGATGGGTGAGTTTAATTTCTTTTTAGGATTACAAATTAAACAAAATTCAAATAGAAATATGATCCATGAGCAGAAGTATGTGAAAGGGTTGCTTAAAAGGTTTAAAATGAAAGATTCCAAAGAAATTGACACTCCTATAGTAGCAGCCACAAAATTGGATGTAGATGAACCTGGTTCATCTGGTGATCAGAATTTGTATAGGGGAATGATCGGTTCTTTGTTATATCTCACTGCTAGTAGACTTGAAATTATTTTCAGTGTAGGCCTTTGTGCTAGATTTCAGGCAAGTCCAAAGGAGTCTCACTTGACTGTTGTCAAGAGGATCTTGAGATACCTAAAAGGCACCACTAACCTTTGTCTAAAGTATCCAAAAGGTAGTAATTTCAACTTAGTGGGATATGTTGATGCTGATTATGCAGGTTTTCTTCTAGATAGAAAGAGCACCTCAGGTATGGAACACTTTCTTGGCTCATGTCTTGTGTCTTGGGCCACCAAAAAGCAAAATTCGGTGGCCTTATCTATTGCTGAAGATGAGTATGTTGTTGTTGCCTCATGTTGTGCTCAATTGTTGTGGATCAAATAACAATTAATGGACTTTGGAATTGATGTAGGTTGTATCCCCATCTTTTGTGACAACACTAGTGTAATTAGTATGACTAAGAACTCAGTTCATCACAAGAGAAATAAGCACATAGATGTTAGACATTATTTTTTAAGGGACAACTATGAGAAGGGTTTTATCACTATAGAATTTTGTGCTACTGACAAGCAAATAACTGACATCTTCACAAAAGGTCTAAGTAGAAATTACTTTGAAAGGAACATGTTAGAATTAGGGATGATTAAGATCACCTAAAAGGAACCAGTTCTAACTCTAAAATATTGGTTAGAGAAATTGTGAATTTTTGTACATAATTGGATTAGATTTTGCTTAGTTTCATACTTTCATCAGTATACTCTTGTTCCATGTGCTAAAATGACTCATTAATCTCTAATGATATTATCTCTATTTTCTTGGAAAATTCAGACTTACACAAGGGATTTCTCAGTGAAGAGCCTGATTCATCAAGATTACTTGGTACATATTCTCCACTCTGCATATTTTGTAATAATTATATTTGGATTATGATCAAGAGGAGAGTCTCATTTAATCTAACCTCTTTGAGCTTATCCATTACAAAGTGAACTTGTTTCATTCAAAAGAGTCCCAAAACGCAATAAGTTCCTAGATTCTAGGGAAAGTCACAAACGTCTCCTCAAACTGACTCCTAAGTTAATTAGACCTCTGAACTTCTGAACTTCTGTAAAGGTAGTTATTACCCAATTAAACTCTGCCGCATTAAATTGATTAGGCCTTAATTGTTTCTTCAATTCTTAGTTTCCAAGCCGTCAAAATTCTCACTATTTTCTCTCATCTTCCAAACACACAAATACTCATCTTCTCTTATACCTAAACACAAAGATGGCAAACCCTTCTGAGAATCCTTCGTCATCACCCAAGGAAACAACACCCACACCATCCATTACACCCTCAATCACACCCACATTTAAGAAAGAAAGGTTCAAGATGCTAGCTCGCAAGGTTGTTGCTGGAAAAGAACAAATCAAGAAAATCAATAAGCAGTTGAGGGCAAGTCAGAGAGTTGAACCCCAAAAATCTGAAGACTCTTTCAAATATGCAACTAAAGGGAAAAAACATTTTCATCAGAAACAAAGAAGGTAAAATCTGGTCCTAAAGTTATATCTTAAGTAACCTCTGCAGCTACTGCAAATCGGTAAACTAGATTTGTTCTGGTAGGAAAAGTGGTTGGGGTAAAGACTGCTGAGTCTGAGAAAATAGGTGGTAAAAATAAAAGGAGAAAAGAAAAGGAGAGTGAGGGTGTTCAAGGTGATGTGAGGGGAATGGGATAAGGAATGGCTGAATCTTCACCCACCCCTGTTAGTTTGATTGAAGAAGATTGAGTTATGGAATGAAGGAGTGAGGAATCAACTAGAAAAGAGGAAAATATGAAAGAAAAAAGGGGGAAGTTGGTCTGGAGAAGCTGCTGAGGGGTTGATTAGATTGGGGAATAAGGTTCAAGAACTTGTTCCATCTGAGCAGGAACCCCTTGAAGACTTACTGAAAAAGGTGTCTGATAGTTACAATCCTAAAAAGAAAAGAAGTTCAGAAGTTAGAATCCCTGGTACTGTTAGGGAAAACAAGAAAAGAAGGTCTACCTCGTCTATTTATGTAGAGACTCCTCTTACAAGAGGGAGAGCTACAAGGAGTCAGAAGAAGCAGAGTGAGGCTGAACTGGAAAAGGCTTTAGAAGAAAGTAAGAGAAAAGTTGTTGCTAAGGGAAAGAAGAAGGTGGTTGAGCCTGTTGAGGCAGTTGAAATTGATGAGATGGACCTGGTTCTTCAGGATAAAGAGGAGGCATAAGAAATGGAGGTTGTGACTCCAAAGGCAAATAAGATCAAGACTTGTACAAAGAAGTCTATTTCAAAGACAAAGTCTGCAGGGCCATCTACCTTGGTCAAAAGAACCAGGTTTGCCTTGAAGTCTAGAAAAGTGAAAATAGTGGAAGAAGAAGAATGGAGTGGGGAAGAAGAAGAAGAATCTGATGCAGAGAAGGACAAGATGGTTAAGTTTGGAAAAAGATCCATCTTGAAAGGTAGACTCCTCGGGAACTTGGAGGAGGAAGGCATGGTGATGCTGCTGGAAAACATTACAATTGCAAGGTTGGAAGGACATGGTCCTTCATATGGAGGGAAAGCTTGCCAAAACTGAGATTGTAGAGTTCATGGAAAATTGTGAGAACAAGAATGGTAGAGTTACCAGTGTAGTAAAGGGGGTAACAGTGACAAGAATCTCAAATGGCCAAGTTTAAAGAATCTCCCTACTGCCCTTGCCATTACAAGAAAATTTGGTGACGATGAAGAAGAGCTTGAGCCCAAGGCTATATACAAAAGTGAGATGAAGCCATCCCACAAAGTGTTGTTCGAATTTGTTAACAAAGTTGTGCTGCCTGGGCAAGAAAGGATGTACATTGCCACATTCATGGACCTGGTCTTTATGGAATGTGTGGACAGTGGGAGGCAAATCAATTGGCCTGGATTCATCATCTAGCTTCTCGATAGAGTTCTGACTGGCACCAAAACTCATACCATACCCTATGGGTTCATTCTCACGGATGTACTTGCACACTTTAAGGTACCCATCAAGAAATGGGAAGTTGGTACAAGCAAGGATCACATTGGGGCAAACACTCTAACTGCTTATGCCTATGAAGTCCACACCACTTCCAAAGAACCTGGTTCATCCAAAAAGGTACATGTGAACAGCAAAGTGCGAACCTTGGTGCAAGAGAATGGGGCTAAGGATGTTGAAATTGAAAGGCTGAAGAAGAGGTTGGTAGATGTAGAAGCTGAGAGAGATGCTCTCAGAGATGGGCTTGCAGAAGAGAGGCAGAAGAATGATGGCATTCTTCAGGATATGCTGAAACTGCTCCAAGCCAAGAACCAAGAACCTGATCCTTCCTAGCCTTAAGAACTTTCTAGCCTAGTTAGACCAACCAGTGACCTGGATGGGATTTTATTTTTTCATGATCCAGTGTTTTATTTCTCTTTATGCTTTGTGGATAACTAAGTATCAATGATAATTAACTGCTTTTGTACTCTAACTGTTTGTTGATGATTCTTAGATGGATAATATCATTATATTGATAAATGATGTTTGACTCCATGATTGTATTTGAAGTAGCCCTAGTGGCCATGAGTGATTTCTATTAAAATCTGGTTATCTAACATAATTTCTATGCAACTTTTGATGATGCTAAAAGGGGGAAGATAAGTTGTGCTTTTACTTTGGACTATGATATTTATAACCTAATGAACCTGGTCCTTGAAGATTTGTAACTTTAAAATGGAAAGTGTTCTAACATTGTGTTGATGTTAAGCTAAGTTGACACAGGGCATATGCTTATGAAAAGCACAGAGTTTGTCATCATAAAAATTGGGGAATTTGTTGGCCCCAAGTGAAGTTTGTTTTGATGATTGACAAAGGAACTCGAGCATGAACCAGATCCATACACAGTGTATACAAATACGGGCAAATTCGAGCATAAGGGATGCACGTGAAGGAGATAAGCTTAAGTTGTTATATCTTATATCTCCTGATCAAAAATGTTGCATAAATGATAAGGAGAAGGACTCCTTACTCGAAGAGAACTTTATTCAAGCTAATAGAGGAGTTAGAAGTTGAATATAATTAGAACTCTTCCACCAAAGAAGAGTATCATTAGAACTCTAGTTATTTCCCATTCTACTTACTCTATATATTGCAGGATGTTCTCATTCTACAGGTACGCATAAACGCTGAAGTTAAACGTGAGTTGAGAACAAAATAGCAAGGCATTTTGCAAGCAACTCTTGTGTGATTCAAGTGTGCGAATCTGAAGCTACATGAACCAGATAGAAAAACCAGTTCCAGGTGTTTGTCTTTTATTCTAGTTCAATTGTAGTAGGTGTTTTCAAGTTGTACCTTTCAGCTTTATCTAGAAGCAATTGTATTAGGTACTCTGAGTATTCAAGTTAGAGTTAACTTGAAGTTATCGCAACAGTTAGAGGATGGTTGCCACAACGAGATTAAAGTTAATCCTTAGGTTTACAAAGAGTTTTGTAAATGTTGTTTTGGCTTAATGATTTAGTGAAGTGTTGGGGAAAATTCTATTGAGTAGTAGGTCATGGTTTTTTTATCTTTTGAGCCGGGTGTTTTCCACATAAAAATACTTGTGTTCTTTACTTTCCGCATTTACTATTTCCGCAACAGTAGTATAAGGAACACTTAGAAGAATCAGGTCTTTCTATAATCAATGCACGCGAAAATTGGACACCACACAAATCATCCCCTCTTGTGTGGCATTTAAGTATAAAACATCAAATCGATATTCACATTTTCGGAGCCGATGGTCCGGATAAGGTTTGTATACGTATTATCCTCTTTAAACCCCACTTGTGAGATTATGGTATGTTATTGTTGTTGCTATTCACATTTGACTGATGTGAATATTTTCTTGACAAAGGCAAAGATTACTTTTAGCCCACAGCCAAAACTAATTATATTTGGTAGCCACAAAAGTGTATAAAATTTATATATATATATCAAAAATATATATTTTTCGGTTATTATTTTGAGAGCGACTATATACTATATTTTTCCTTCTAATTACAATAAGGTTTTGAAACTATCACAGTAGTAAATTAAAATAATATAAAACGCGAAATCAGCTTGTGAACTCGATCAAAAGCCTAAGGAGAAAAAGACCAAATTTTAAGATTGAATTGTACAGAAATAAAATCCAGGGCAACGACGACATAGGTGGTGTAGGAGAGTGTGTTCCTCTCAAATCTCAATTGGGTCGGCTCTTCTTCGTAGGAACACGCCTTCTATGGGACCCACATTCCTCGTCACTCTATCAAGAAAAGTCTTCACTCCCTTTATATATGTCATATGTGTGTTGTCTGTTTTTCTACCTATTCACTTTCATAACCCCAATCATAAACTACTTTACATTTGTTCCAACTACTACTATCCAAAACCTTTTAAGTTTTATACTTTTATACTTTACATGAATGACATAATGTCGAATTCTCAGGATCAGGAATTAGGAACACAGAACAGCAATTCAGAGGATGAGCTGTTACCCTTTTTCTCTTCACCAACGTAAGTCAACTCTCATCTCGTTTACCCTTAAACCATGCAGTGGTGAGCATATTTGACAAATAATCTGACTGGCTTTCTGTTTGTGTACTGAATATTCTTACTCAACGTCCTTTTTTCTCTTTCTTTTGTTTCCACTGATTAAATGGATTCTGCTTATTCGCCAATATTCTTTCCCAATAAATTCAAGATTCTTTCTTTATGTGACAGTCGCTTCACCTTAGTGTTTCTTTTTCTTTGTCTGACAATTGCTTCTGCTTCATGTTGCTTCGACAAGTTTCTGGTTTATGTTTTTCTTAATTCTTGCGTTCTTTGTTTTTTGATAATATAGTATGAAGAAATTGCTGGAGGTGATGGTTATCCAGACCTTTGACCGCGTTTTGAAGCCAAAGTTGGAGAATTCGATTCGTAATGTTGTAAGTACAATTCTTGAACTTCTGAGCAGTAAGTGTATATATGATCAATTAGACTTTACTCAAACTTCAAATCTATGGAATTTGCTCTAGTTCATAGTCAGGTTTCATCATAATGATGCTTACATTCTCATAGATGATATCACAACGGACTTTGATCCCTAGCATTTCAATTTACCAAATTTAGTCAAGTAAGTAAAAGATTGACTAGTATCAATTATTATTATTGGGAAAATCATGAAAACTGGCCTACAGGTGAAACATTCACCTGATGTTAGATAGGGGAATAGGTGTTAATTTGTCATATGAATCAATGACTTTACAATTACTTGTTACCATTGCTTCTTTTCATCTTTTATTTAGCTGAGGGGCTGAGGATCTATCGGAAGCAACCTCTCTGCCTTCCCAAGGTAGGGGTGAGGTCTGCATAAACATTACCCCACTTGTAAGAATTCACTGGGTTTTTTGTTATTGTTGTTGTTGTTAATCAATGACATTACAGATCAGATTTGGAATCATTAAGGTGGCGTTTTGTTCTTCAAACTCTTCAATTTTTCAAAACAAGCGCCACCTAAAACATGAAAGTATTTTAGTGAATATTTCCTATCCGGTGGCTATTGCTCCAGAAAGCATATACTACTTAATTCTTGGGGACTTAGTTGTTATGAAGTTGATGTTCTTCTTGCAAAGACTTCTTCTTAATCTACTTTCTCTATCCAGGTAAAACACGAACTTGAACTGGCAGAGAAGAAGTTTTTGACTGCCAAGGGGTAAGGGACATTCTCTGGTTTTTTCTGTATTCCTATTATCTATTTAGCCAGTGATAGTATCTGATTGTCAATCTCATATCCAGAAACACTGAGAAACGTATTCAAGCTCCCAAACCAAGAAGCTTGAAGTTAAAGTTCTTGACAAAGGTATCCGACCCTGTACTTACCGGAGTGGAAATTAAAGGAGAAGGAGGTAATGCTATTGAAGTGGCTTTAGTTGATGATAATACTGGAGAAATTGTTGAATCTGGACCAGAAGCCTCAGCTAGAGTGGAAATAGTTGTTCTTAAGGGAGAATTTGGAGATGATGATGGAGGTAATTGGACAACTGAAGAGTTCTGTAGAAATATTGTCAGCGAGAGGAAAGGAAATAAGTCTCTTCTTGCAGAAACTGTAAATGTGAGACTCAATAAAGGCGTTGGTTCTATAGATCAGCTCAGATTTACACATTCTGCAATCTATATGAGGACGGGTATGTTCAGGCTAGGTGCAAGAATTGTTGACACTTTCAATAATGTTCAAGTAAAAGAAGCAAGGACTGAATCTTTCACTGTCAAGGATGGGCGCCAGCAATGTAAGTCGCTCTCTATTTACATGATATGAGCAGATAAAGGAGGGTGCTTACAGGAGTCAAAGTTTTGAAAAGAAAATTTTTACTATAGCTTTTGAGGAAATTTTCCCGGTGAAGTTTTTATACTAGGCTAGTATCAGAATTCAAGATTACATTTTAGGAGACATATCAGAGTAGGCGCATATTGGAGTTAATCAATATAACCTGGTAACATACATGGTTAAAACTAAGAGAGTAAAGTTGGCTATGAAGTTGAACCTCTAAATGTTGTGACATATTGTGGCCTTGCACTTGGAGATTAGAATCAGGCCTAAATGTGATTCACTAAATTTTCCTAGTATTCTCTATATTTCAGTAGTGATGAGGCACAATAGGAAGATAAAGCTGAGAAATTAAACCGTTACGAGATCTAACATGTTAGAGTGCATGCTGATTACTGCTGGTTCTATTTGCAGATTATGAGAAGCATGATCCACCATCTCTATCCGATGGGGTACATCGGTTAATAAACGTAGGCAGAGGCAGTAAGAAGAACCTCCGGGTTGAAAATGTCAACACAGTAGAGGACTTTCTGATTTTGCTCCTCAAAGACCATGACCGACTCAAATGTGTATTTTGTTTTATCTTTTCTTTTTAAGTTTCACCCTACAGAGTGCTTTCTACCGAGATAAACATGTTTATTTGTTGCTGAACTGAATGCATCTTTAAGGGCTAATTCTGAAAACTTACTAACTCGTCGATTGGTTACCTAGACCTACTATATGATCATGGCTGATGCTGCCAATTTAACCTTGTATTAGTAGTTAGCATTAAGATTAATAATCTAAAATCAATTTTTCATTGTAAAGATATGTTTCATCCTCGTTATAACCTAAAGCTAGTACGTATCTATTTGTTGATTTTCAGGTACTTAATCTAAAGGCAAGACAATTGGAGGAGACATTAAGCCATGCTCGAAGATGCATAATTAATGAACGGATGTACTCTTTTATTGACTTTCAAGAAAAGGAAGGTGTGGTTTTTAACATTGTTGGAGAGGTGCTAGGGCTTATTCTGGAGTTCCATTATCTACCTATGCATCAGTTATCTGAAAGTGATAAGGCACGATTTTTGAACCAAAATTCTCTCCATTTCCCTATTTTTCCTTTTGCTGCTCTTATCGCATTTCTATTGTTGTTTTCTTACTATTCTGGAGTGAGATTGACAGGCTAAGGCTCAGAGGCTGCTAGTATCTGCATGTGAACATTGGGATCATGTGATACCGGTTGATGATGAGACATCTCTTGTGCAATATCTTTCTCAAAAATCGCCATCAATGAACCCTTTCAATTCTCTAAGTCGAGAGGTTCCTAGCACCAATAACGGTGTTGAGAATTTAAGAATAAGTGATGGACATTGTCATACCTCCAGAGTTGCAAGTGCAGTCAGTCTGAATGGTTGTGGTTCCACCAGTATCAGTAACCTAGATTTCTCTAACTTCCCAATATATAGTCCTCCATTCCAAGATATTTTGATTAACGAATTCAACTTTGGGTGTGAAGACTTTGGTTTTGAATCCGATGTTCATCAACCTCATGATGGTTCTGCCCCTATGGTAAAAGCGCAGAGGCGGTGGAGATTGTTGTTCGGTGTCTTAATATTGCTCTGTGCAAAAAGAAGAGCTGCAGCATTAGATATTCAAGTTCTGAAGAAGCGGAAAGTCATTTGATTCTGTGGCTTTAGCCTGTTACTAAAGAGTTTGACAGCAGGTCCATTTTTTCTTAGTGATTTTTCTGATTGCTAAAGATTTTTAAGTGCTATAGTAGAAAGAGTTTTGACTACTCTCGTGATATTATCAGTTGGTAGGATACATCTCAGAGCTCTTCATCGAACCATAACCTTTCCCTGCAGATTCTAGTTACTCCTTCTGCTGCAGTGCTGCTTTTAAGTCTTCAATTTTTAACCTGTAGTACTTCATTTAGTATTTCTCAATTTACTTTAAGAGGGCGTGTTGAAAGTCTAATATAGTTGTATGTTAGCATGTTTAAAGTCTGATACCGTTGTATGTTTGAATGTGTTTAGATTCATTTCATATCAAGGTTAATTATATATAATATTATTGATTATCGTCTCATAATTAAGAATCCCAATAATTAAGAGTCTTTATTTCGTGAAATCTAAACTCCTAAATAAGGAGCCCTCTTTTTGTTGCTCGCCACTCAATTCAATACCATATTTTTCTTTTTTAGTCCTTTTTAGAATAAGTTTCTTGCTTCTGTAGCCAAAGTTGCTTCATATGATGTTGCCAACAACAAAGGGAGTTGAAATAATACTTGGTGAGGCAAGACTTTGTGTTCATACTTGAGCTACATTTTACCAGGTGGAGCTCCAAGAGCCAGTCAAGAAAGGAAAACTAAAGTCGCTTGGGGAAGTACTAATTGACTTGTTGAGAAAATAGTCAACAAGTTGCATTGGATAGAACTGCAACAAAAAGAAATGATGGTGTTCATCTGGTAATTTTGTAGAGACGACACAGGTATGATTCTTTTTTATGCTTATCAAAGAAAAATAACTTGTTGCTCTAGTAATATGGAAAGAGTTTGTCAAAAACAATATGGAAAGAGTTTAAGCTATAAACACCATCAGCATAAAGAATTTTTTATACTATCAGGTCATTCAATGGATATGGATATCTGCAGGTAAAGCCTTCTTAAAATGTTAATCTTAAAAATAAGACAAGTTATCTGATACAACACGTAAAGGTGACCTGGAAACTACTCGATGCTAGTGTATGCCTCTCTCTTTCTCAATAATTTGTTGTAGTATCTATGCTGGTTTTCTTATTTTTCAAGCTACATACAAGGAAAATGAATTTTCATTGTGCACCTCCTTTAGGGTTACTAGTTGAGCTCGAAGTGTAAAATATTCTCACCATTAGGATATCCTGTATCTTCTCTGTATTCATGTAATCAACTTAGTTTTTTTGGTTTAGTTTGTACTAGTTTTCTCTCCTTTTCTTATGTCCTCAACTAGCACTACTTAAAGTTCTTTCCAATGCAAACTGCTTCTATGCCTTCTCAAGTGATGTTCTCATCACTCATGTTGGCTGAATTGTCTAACTTAGAGAAATCATACATGTTGCCTTATTTCATTATTTTTCCTCATAGAAGTCCTCTGAATCCTGACAACATAGAAAATTATTGATCGCAGTTAGTTATCTCATCAGAAATTATTTGCTGTACAACTGCACCTGGTGTTTTTATGAGCTTCCATTTATGACCATTTCACATGAGGTGTAGAATATAAGCATTACCACAAAAAATTGAACTAAGTGAAGGAGAAGCTTTAAATTGTCATATTTACATGTCTTATCTTTTGACTTTCTGAAACATGGAACTCTGCATGACTACTGATAGATCTCATTCTAATGCCATGATGAATACTGCAGAGACGAATTGCTTTTGGGATTCACTTATTAGCAGAACACATACCATGACGAGGTATGTAGGATTTTCTCAATAACAAGGAGGAGAATCCTCTTCCGATGGTTCCAACATTCTGAAACTCCTAAATTTTGCAAGCCTTGTTGTCCTTGCACATTTCCTCCTGTATAGATAGAAACAACAAAGGCAACATCTTAGTAGTTTGTAGCCCTCCTTATGTATCAAAAACATAGTTCAAACAAAATGCTCCTCCTTATGCTTTATCTATTAAATGTCTTCTGACATAAGTTCAACATTTTAGTCAAAGACAAACTAAATATCTAGTCAGGTTTGTTTTCTGCCAGAAGAGGAAATTTAAGTGTAATATTCATTTCTCTCCAGATCTTATTCAATTTCCATGTGTCAGACATGAGATTCAAAAATCTAAACTGCATTTTTCTTCAATGCTAACAGGAGGAAAAAGCTGAATGCATAAATAGGTCCAAATATTTATGGATCTGAAGCCAGTGCATGATGCAACCGGCATATCAATTGAAAGGCTGAGAAAGGTACTCGTATAATAAATATATTGACTGGCAGGGATAAGAAAAGGGCTTTCTTTGTGATTACACGTTTAGCTGAAATCCTTTAAATGGTATGAACAGCAATAACTAAGAACTTAGCTTAAAGAAAATAATGACCATATAGGGACACTGTAGTCTTTACCCACCTTACTCTTTCGTGCCAATATAACTTCTTCTAAAGGTGGTCGACCTGTAACAAGAAATACCACTTCAGGAAATTGTTTTAGAGACTATAAGCTGGGGTTTCTAAAGTGCAAAAATGATGGCATGATAAGATATCACAACAAATGTAATGCCGTTAGAATTCTTTCAATGATGTTCACTCTATATTGTTAGTCTGTTGGAAAAAACTTTCCTTCTGTCATTCCATGCTAGGAAATTTTTTAAACTACTTAAAAAATAATTATAAAATCTGAGAAACAAAATACTACTGCATTAAAGATTTCCAAATGATTGAAGGTGGTAACTACTAAAATAGATGTCTAATATCTATGTATGCATGTGATCTATAGGAATACGGGTTCTATAAAGGGGATAAGATCCATCTGTTCTTTATCTGGAGACTTCTTTATATGGACAGTTGGAAACATAACAATCAAATGGGATTAACCTGTTATCTGAAGACGATACTTTGCCCAGACTCCATACACAGTATCAGCAATAGTTGCAATCTGCAAATCACAATCATTCATGAGAACATGCCAACTGGTGTGGCACAACAATAGAAAGTTAGAATTGAAGAGGACTTACAGGTTCATATTTTGTAATGGCATACACCCATCCTAACCCAACTGCTTCATAGAGTCGTCTAAATGCCTAAACCAGTAATAAAAGAGATAAAACAAATGTAAACTTTCAAATATGAAGGAGAAAATTATAAGTATCAAAATTTGCCAAACCTCAACATTTGTAACCACAGTTCCATCTGATAGTATTGCATGTATTGTTCCCATAACCTAAACAAGTGGTGACAAATCGTCATTGCTTCTTGAAAAATAGAAGGGAGCTCGAGCAATGGATACAGAAGAAAATGCTGAAGAAACACTAGGTGATTTCTTCTCATTTGCTTAAGTCTTAGTGGCAGACTTAGTACATATGGTGGTGGGAGGTAGCAAGTACCCGGTGAATAGTCAAGGTGCACAATCTTGCCCGGACAGCAGCGTCATAACAAATTTAAAAATAAAAAATAAAAATAAAAAGTTGTGGATAAAACTATGAACTGCTAGGCAATGCATTAGTATAACTAGATTCTTGCTAGATAATTAAATAGGATGTACTTATAACTAATGAATGGTTTAACTTACACTACATACGAAAGACAGTTAAGGAACATACCGTCTTATAATCAAGGCCTTCATTCTCCTGTGGGCTGTATTCATCAGAACTAATGTCCACAAATTTGATTGTTCCATAACTTTTGTTCCTCTCTTTTAACATGTCAACCTAAGAAAACCATCATCCAATATATAATAGAGCAGCATCTCTTACTAGTAATTCAAAGATTTAAAAGGAGAAGAATTTATTTATTTATTTATTTGTTCATTACCTCACGCATGCATAAGGGACAGTCTCCATCGTAAAGCATCTTAATTTTCCAGTTTTCGTGGCCTTCATTATCCTTCTTTTGTGCGACAGGATCCACATTTGTTTCACTGATTGCTCTAATCGAATATCTTGGTCCTTACAATTTTTTTTTTTTTAAAAAAAAAAACACAGAAATTGAAATCAACCCAAGTTTCATCATTACGATCATATAAAGAGTAAAAGAGATTTTTCTCTTAAAGTGAGCAAAATCAAAGTGTTACCATTTTGATTCAGCAGAGGAGGGGTTGAATTGGGAAGAAATTTTGAAGCAAAAGCGTGTGATTTGGTTGTGAGATAATGAGGAGGAAGTGAGAGCAGAGCTATGTTTGCTCGTCTTACAACAGGACGCGCTGCCACTCTGAAAGCCATTTGCATATTTCGCCAAACAATGCAGAAAACTGATGACTTTATGAAGAAGAAGTTAATAAGTCCTATGTTTTTGTTCATGTTAACGGCCGCACCTACGTGGCAATTCTACCTTCATTAAATTGATACCATACAAATTTAATTAAAATGTTTGGGCTTTTATTGGGCTCAGATCAAACCATTTAGGGGTACGATCAATTGCATGTCTGTTTTATTCTTCTTTTTCGAAAATATATCTTTTTCTTTTTTCGTGAAAAGATTATTTGTTTTCCTTTTACATATTACACCGTCTATACTCAAACTAGACTGGATTTAACTTTTTAAAAATTGCAGACTTATAAAAGTTGCATTCACATAGATTATAGATATATGCCTTTTGAATTATTCTCCTNACTAGACTGGATTTAACTTTTTAAAAATTGCAGACTTATAAAAGTTGCATTCACATAGATTATAGATATATGCCTTTTGAAATATTCCGTAAACTGCTATGCGGCCATGTATACTACTACTCATCAGATATGAAGAATTAAATCATGAAAATCCAAGACCTATATGCACTATAGGAGTTAATACTAAATACTTATAACAATTATTTTGAGTTATGGTCGACATTCCTTCCCGTGAGTTATTATAAAACAGAGATTAAGTAATAAAATTACGTACAAGAAATATGTAAAAATTGCACGGGACGTCCTATTTGGTCGTCCTCATTTAACCTATACTCATATTTTTAAAATTATTTAACTCATACCTTAATTTTAACAATTTCAGACACCTCCTCTTCTTCCTCCTGACCTATGCGTTCCTTTCTTCCTCCTCTTCTTGTCTATCAAATTAACTTTTCAACCACTACTTTAATATATTCACTAATAAAATGTAAAGTCAAATTAACAACTTAACCTATATTTGATCAAATACTGTCATAAAATAACAAAATAGAGTATTGTTATTGTTCTCTATTTGAATTCAGAAACCCTGTCAACAGAAGGTAAAACGTGGGCTTCTGCAAATCTTACAATCCTTTAGTTTGCAAGCTCGAGATACAAATCCAAATGCATCGAGAGCGCAACAGATACTCTCTAGTTCATTTGTTATGTGTTTATCTCATACTGAATATACAGAAGTTTCAAATCCAGTACGAAAAACATGAAGAACTCTCCATGAGGTAAAGCCCGATGTGATGCCAAATCAGCTCTTAGTTACACTGAAAGTTAATTTATCCTGAAGTTTGCACTACAAATTGAAGAACTTCAGACTAATTTGTCTGAAGTTTGCACTATAAAGTGAGGAGAAACTGAAGTTTGACCTTGCACTATGAACTGAAGTTCCTGAAGTTTGCACTACAAATTGAAGAAATTCACACTAATTTGTCTGAAGTTTGCACTATGAAGTGAGGGAAAACTGAAGTTTTCCCTTGCACTATGAATTGAAGTTTGCGTGATTGCCTTAGCAAGTCAGGCCAAATTTCAGGCAAAAATATCTGAAGTTTTGCTTTGATAAGGCTACACTTCAGGTAAAAAATTCTGAAGTTCAAACTTCAAACATAAATTTTTGCTACTTCATGCCCGTATGCCTGAAGTTACCCGAAAAATTGGTACGCTTGCAATTATTTTTTGCAAATCGGATATAGATTAAAATGTAACCTAAAAACTGGGTATAGATACAAATCCCCCGAGAAATACACTTTGTACCATTTTTTTATCATGTTGAGCGCGGTGAAATTGTTCGCTGAAACCATACTCGTAAATGTTCTGTTAGACAAACCTAGGTTATGGCTCCAGTCTTCTTAGGACAATAATTANCCTCTTCTTGTCTATCAAATTAACTTTTCAACCACTACTTTAATATATTCACTAATAAAATGTAAAGTCAAATTAACAACTTAACCTATATTTGATCAAATACTGTCATAAAATAACAAAATAGAGTATTGTTATTGTTCTCTATTTGAATTCAGAAACCCTGTCAACAGAAGGTAAAACGTGGGCTTCTGCAAATCTTACAATCCTTTAGTTTGCAAGCTCGAGATACAAATCCAAATGCATCGAGAGCGCAACAGATACTCTCTAGTTCATCTTGTTATGTGTTTATCTCATACTGAATATACAGAAGTTTCAAATCCAGTACGAAAAACATGAAGAACTCTCCATGAGGTAAAGCCCGATGTGATGCCAAATCAGCTCTTAGTTACACTGAAAGTTAATTTATCCTGAAGTTTGCACTACAAATTGAAGAACTTCAGACTAATTTGTCTGAAGTTTGCACTATAAAGTGAGGAGAAACTGAAGTTTGACCTTGCACTATGAACTGAAGTTCCTGAAGTTTGCACTACAAATTGAAGAAATTCACACTAATTTGTCTGAAGTTTGCACTATGAAGTGAGGGAAAACTGAAGTTTTCCCTTGCACTATGAATTGAAGTTTGCGTGATTGCCTTAGCAAGTCAGGCCAAATTTCAGGCAAAAATATCTGAAGTTTTGCTTTGATAAGGCTACACTTCAGGTAAAAAATTCTGAAGTTCAAACTTCAAACATAAATTTTTGCTACTTCATGCCCGTATGCCTGAAGTTACCCGAAAAATTGGTACGCTTGCAATTATTTTTTGCAAATCGGATATAGATTAAAATGTAACCTAAAAACTGGGTATAGATACAAATCCCCCGAGAAATACACTTTGTACCATTTTTTTATCATGTTGAGCGCGGTGAAATTGTTCGCTGAAACCATACTCGTAAATGTTCTGTTAGACAAACCTAGGTTATGGCTCCAGTCTTCTTAGGACAATAATTATATTCTTATCGTTATTTGAAAGGTGGAAACAACTCTAACAAAGATATTTGATAAGAGGATTATTAGTTGTTCCAAACATGGGTGTCTGATTTTATGGTCGTCTTATTATTCTTTATTAGATATAGCATATTCTTGTGACAACCACAACCTTTCGGTGATAAGGAGATCAAAAAGAAAATAAAAGAGAAAATTAGAAAAAGAAAAAGGGAGGGCTCATTCATTGGGGACATCCAGTAAAATAATCATTTATTAAGCAACAGCTACCCACTTTATTTGATGAATGGAACAAAAATCTGAATACTATAAAACAAAAAATAAAAGTGTATGCAAAAGGAGAAAGTGAAAGTGGGATCAAATTTTGCAAAGAATAATTGAGGATGAGTTGTACCTCCCCACATGCATTTGTGTCTGTCCAAATTATTAATAAAATTATCGAGGAAACAATTTTTTTAAAATGTAAAATAATTTTTAACTAAATCATACATTACTGTAGCTTTAGTGACACAAAAACTCGTGAAATAAAATCATTCGCTGAAACATAAGTTTCTTTTTTCCACCGAAGCGCTTTGCCGAGAGTTTTTTTGTTTAGTTATTTGGTATTCGAAATTTTATAAATAGTACTATTTCATATTTGTATTGCATATCTTTCTCAAAACTCGAATATAAGATCTCTAATAAAAAGTGGAAAAGAAAATCATATTGCACCTCTTAGTGATGTTTCTGTACTACCAATGATTCATTAAAAGAAAATTATTTTTCAAAAATTTCTTTCTCAAAATTGTCTTCAGAGTCTATCACAGTGGCAGACTCAAAATTTTATGCAAGCAGATTCAGTCAAAGATGATGATAACAAATAGTATAAACAGTGTCGGGTACGACAAGCATGATCTGGTCATGTCATTTTATTTTCCTTTTATTTATCTTTTTATGATCTTAAAATAAAGTAAAAATAGCACGTGCTAGCCAGTTTTCGGATTGGTAATTGAAAAATAGTCAGCGTTTATAAAGTTATAGAAAAATAGCCACTATTTTGGTACAACACGGACCGGTCCAGCATAATATACTGGAGATTGGTGCACCTGTGTATGAACTTCCAGCATATTATGCTAAAACTCCAACACGTGAAAAGTTCCAGCATAATATACTAGAGATTGGAGCACCTGTGTATGAACTTCCAGCATATTATGCTAAACCGGTATATTATGCTAGAACTCCAGTATATTATGCTGGAGTTCCAGTATATTATGCTAGAGCTACAGTATATTATGCTGGAATATTTTTCGGATTTTAAATAGTATTTTCGTTCAGATTTATCTTAATATGAAAAGTGGCTAAATTTCGATTACTTTTGAAACTGTGGCTATTTTTCAATTACCACTTGTAAATCAGACTATTTTTGAATTTCTCCCTAAAATGAAGACATGTTAAAGTTACCGCTCTAAATTTTAAGCAAATGTGGACATACTTTTTAAAAACGGCAAAGGGCCAAATATACTCCTTTAATATCGAAAATGATCTAAGAATACCTCTCGTTATACTATTGGGTTATCTATACCCCTGCAGTCATACTTTGGGTTCAAATATACCCCTCATTTAAATGGAAGGACACGTGTCATCGTCATGTTGACCGATTCTAAATATCTCTTAATTAATTAAAAAGACTTATTACCCATACTTGAAAAGTAATTTTCTAAAATAAATTTTTTTTTGTAAAAACTGGAAAAACAGAATGTTTTTACTAAAAATTGAAAAAAAACGAAAATATTTTTTTCCAGTTTTTACAAAAAAACTGCTTTAAAAAACACTGAAAAATATTTTCTAAAATAATATTTTTGTAAAAACTGGAAAAAAACTGAAAAGCAATTTTCTAAAACAATTTTAAATGGAAAAAAACTAAAAAATTTTAAACTAAAAACTGAAAAAAAATATTTTTTTTTCCAGTTTTTACGAAAAAACTGCTTTAAAAAAAACTGAAAAATATTTTCTAAAATAATATTTTTGTAAAAACTGGAAAAAAACTGAAAAGCAATTTTCTAAAACAATTTTAAATGGAAAAAAACTAAAAAATTTTAAACTAAAAACTGAAAAAAAATATTTTTTTTTCCAGTTTTTACGAAAAAACTGCTTTAAAAAAAACTGAAAAATATTTTCTAAAATAATATTTTTGTAAAAACTGGAAAAAAACTGAAAAGCAATTTTCTAAAACAATTTTAAATGGAAAAAAACTAAAAAATTTTAAACTAAAAACTGAAAAAAAATATTTTTTTTTCCAGTTTTTACGAAAAAACTGCTTTAAAAAAAACTGAAAAATATTTTCTAAAATAATATTTTTGTAAAGACTGAAGAAAAAAAATGAAAAGAAATTTTCTAAAGCAATGTTTTTGATAAAACTGAAAAAACAAATATTTTTTTTTTTCAGTTTTTAGTTAAAAAAAATTCAGTTTTTTCTAGTTTTAAATTGTTTTAGAAAATATTTTTCAGTTTTTTTAAAAGCAGTTTTTTTGTAAAAACTGGAAAACAAAATATTTTCTTTTTTTTCAGTTTTTAGAAAAAAAAATTCAGCTTTTTTCAGTTTTTACAAAAAAAAGATTGTTTAGAAAATTACTTTTCGGGTATGAGTACTGAGTCTTTTTAATTAATTAAGAGATATTTAGAATTAGCCAACAGGACGATGACACGTGTCTTTCCGTTTAAATGATGGGTATATTTGAACCCAAAGTATGACTGCAGGGATATAGATAACCCAATAGTATAACGAGGGGTATTCTTAGACCATTTTCGAAAGTAGATGGGGTATATTTAGCCCTTTGTCGTTTTAAAAAGTAGTACTAACAACTATTTACTTCTAGTTTTTAAACAGTTAGCTATTTATTTAACAAATTTTACTTCACTAAATTCAAAAGTGTTATACTTTTAATCAAAACAATTCAACCAATTAAAAAATATATTAACTCCGGGATATAAAATCTCTTTAGTGTTTATAAGTAATTACTAGTTGTTATTTACAATTAGAAGACAATAAAAAAAAAGTTATAAACTACTCTAAATTGTACAAATAATTAAAGAAAGAGAAAAAAAGTTATAAACTACTCTAAATTGTACAAATAATTAAAGAAAGAGGGCCCATACACGAAGGGGTGGAGCTAGCCCATTGAATACGGATTCGGTCGAACCCAGTCGTTTTGATCCAACCTATATATTTGTCTTAAAAATCTATTGAATATGTATAAATTATTAATTTAGAACTCAGTAACGTGAAAGGATTAGAACCCCGAACCCATAAGTTTCAAATCATGACTCCTCCTATGATACACTAAACTAGAAGTTTCAATATAAAACAAAGAAAATCTATCAACGTAAACTAACAAATTATCAATAATTTCATCAAATACAGTTGGATGATTTAGCAAATTTTATGAAAAAGAGAACTAAAGTTCAAGTTGTAAAAAGGTTTACATTAATTAAGTGAAATAGAGAAAAGGAATAAATAGTAGACGTTGGAGTAATACAGTTGTAGTTGCAACAGCCAGAGTAACAAAAGTATAGATTACAAATTATTGTTGGCACACCACAATAGTAGATATTGTGGACTCGAACGCATGAACCTCAATCAAACTATGAACCCACATTACCATCTTGACAGAGGATGCGCTTTGGTCTTGCAAGCGGATTCAAATGAACATTCTTATTCTATTTTGCTTTGTTTTAAACAAAATATACTAATGTATTCAGTACTAATTTTTGACAGAGTTGAACCCGCTTCATAACACGTGAGTTCGCCCCTCACCATCGAAAACAGTCTCTTTACCTTTTAGAGGTAAAGATAAAGTCTACGTACGTACTCTTTTTATAGAACTCACTTATAAAGTTATACCGGAATGGTTATTCTTTCTCAAAAGTCGAATTAGGTAAGAATAAAAAAATAATCTTTCATTTCATCACACCTTTTGGCGGTGCTTAATGCTTTTGCCCTAGAGTTGAAAGCTTCAATAGTTGGGTTGTTTTTTTAAATCTTCTTTCGTAGAGGAGCTTTGCGTCTTTATACTTTGATGCCTTTTCAACAATTTGACATCTTCATTGTTGACCATATACTTGCCCTTCAAATAATTTAGATAAAAAGGAACATACCATATGATTTGTTAGTTTCACCAAAAGCATTTGGTAGATAATTAAAGACATTAGTATACTTCTGGAGAGTTTACTAGTTCTCTTACTAAATGCTTATATAATATTATCTGAGATGCTTTGACGTCGTTCGTTAAATTTATCTGATGCAAAGCAATTTGAGATAACAAAATTTCAATATGACATATGTGCACCTTGAACACTTAATTAAAAAAGAAATGAGAAGTTCGAAAACTTTTTTTAATCCTTAAATTATTTCTGAATATTTTCTGAAACAAAATTAACCATCCTACGAATTGTGAATCAAATTGAACTGTTAATGGAAAGCGACTGAACTATTTTAATTTCATATGAAGACTTTGACCAGACAAAAAGACTTATCATTCAAAAACAGACAAATTTTAAAGTGAAGCGGTACCATTGACAAAATTTAAAAATACAGTCCCAAATTCACGTTTCCATTTTTATTAAACAAGAGGAGAAAAATGTTAAGGCATTGCATAGTTTAACTCATGTTTTCTTATTAAGAATAAGATGTCTAAATCTGGATATTATTATCTCTAGATTTGAATACTAAGTAATTAAAACTATTTATTTTCTCAGCAACTAAATGTGAATAATTTATCTTCATTTAAAAACTAACAATATAGAGTTAATAATAATTAAAAATTATTTCAACAAGTATATTAAAGAAAATCTTATTTTTTTTATGATATTGTAAAAACTGTGTGTTTGATTAAGCAACCTCTAAAAGCTAGTGGCGGTGGTTGTTGTTGGCGAAGGTGACCGGAGATAAAAGTTGTACAATTAATGACGATTGATAATTTGTAATTTTAGAGGCTCGTGGTAATGATTAGTTGTGGAGGCGAGATGGAATAGTTGGTGGTGGAAGCAAGCGTTGGAGGTAAGTTAGATTGATAAAAACACTTGACACATGCCTACAAATTTTTTTATGGCACAATTTGAATTAAAATCGTCTTTTTATTGCTATATAATTACGTTTTATATTTATAAATAACTAAAATAAATTAAAATATTCAGATATTACAAAAAAAATTAATTTAATTGTTTAGGACTAGTTTGGATGGTTGGTACATATGGTTTCATAATGTATCGTATCGTATTGTATTATATTGCACTGTGTCGTTTGATGAATACAATGTTTGAATAGATTATATGTAACGACCCGGCCGGCCGTTTTGAGAGTATTAGCCCCGAACCTCTAATTAATGCTCCCTCTATTTCATTTTTGGGTTTGGTAACTCGCAGGGAGGATTTGGTTTTTATTTTCGGAGTGAAATGGGGCACATAGTCCATAAGAAGGGAGTTTAAGTCGTAGGATTTGACTGTAATTCGAACTGTGTGAACACAACTCCAGAATGGAGTTTTGACGGTTCCTATAGCTCCATAGAGTGATTTTGGTCTTAGGAGCGCGTTTGGATGTTGAATCGGAGGTTTATATGTCATTTTAGCATCAATTAGCGAAAGTTGAAAAATGGGATGATTTTTGAGAAGTTTGACCGGGAGTGGACTTTTTGATATCAGGATCGGATTCCGATTCCGAAAGTTGGAGTCGGTTCGTAATGTCAATTATGACTTGTGTGCACAATTTGAGGTCAATCGGACTTGATTTGATAGGTTTCGGCGTCGGATGTAGAAGTTTGAAGTTTGAAGTTCATTAGGCTTGAATCGATGCGCAATTTGTGTTTTTGGCATTGTTTGATGTGATCTAAGGTCTCAACTAAGTCTGTATGATATTTTTTGGACTTGTTGGTATAGTTGGTTGAGGTCCCGGGGGCCTCGGGTAAGTTTCGGATGGTTAACGGATTATTATTGGACTTAGAAGATTTCTGGTGTTGGGCTGGTTCTGGTGTCATCGCACCTGCAATGGGTTTGGCCGCAGTGCGGTCTCGCATAAGCGAGTTGGGAGTCGCAGATGCGGAGGCGAGAAGGATGGCCAGTGGTCGCAGGTGCGGTGTGAAGGCCGCAGAAGTGGAGTCGCTTCTGCGGAAGATTAAACGCAAGAGCGGACGAGTGTGGGCATGTCCGCAGAAGCGGGCGTGTTTGCGCATATGCGCACCCGCAGAAGCGGAATCTGTGCTAGGAGTTGTTTCCGCAGAAGCGGATCACGGGCCGCAGAAGCGCATCCGCAGGTGAACCTGGAGCGCAGGTGCGGGCCTTGAGGGACTTAAGTGATTTTCGCAGAAACGGAGAAATTTACAGCAAAAGCGGTTCCACAGGTGCGGTGGAATTGGCCACAATTGCGAAAAGCCTGGGCAGTACTTAAAACCGAAGGGTTTCATGATTTCTCTCATTTTGGACTTTGCAACCTCGGTCTAGGGCGATATTTGAGAGCATTTTCGAGTGATTTCTTGAGGTAAGTCCCTTGTGCTTATTTTTGATCAATAATCTTATTTTCTCATTGATTTTCCCACCTAGTTAGTGTGTATTGAAGGTGAAATTTGGGAGTTGAGGCTAGGAATTTGGAGAGTTAAATTTGGGGATTTGAGTGGCGACTTGGTGTCGAATTCTGGTAGTATGGGTGAACTCGATATCGAATGGGTGTTCGTATTTTGTGACTTTTATCCGATTCCGAGACGTGGGCTCTGGTCGACTTTTTGGGGCAATTTTTTGATTCTTTGCTAAAGTCGTAAATTTATTAATTAAATTAGTTTCTTGTAGTTTTATTCTTGAAATGCAATTGCTTTTGGCTAGATTTTGGCCATTCAGAGTTGGAAAGTCGAGGGAAAGGCATTCTTATTGATTGATTGAGCGAGATTTGAGGTAAGTGATTTGTCTAACTTTGTGTGGGGGAAATCCCCTTAGGATTTGGTATTGTTTTAATACTTTGTGATATGTGAGCACCGTGTACGCGAGGTGACGAGTGCGTACACGGGCTAATTGATGAAATTTCGGTTCTTGCTGAGTTGTCTTCTTTTAAATTCATTAACTGGGTTGCCTTAGCATATGTAGTGATCATGTTTAGCCTAGTATCGCATGTCTACGTGCCTTAACTCTTACTTGCAATTTGTGCAACCTTCTTAGTTGAATTACGTGCTTCCCTTGATTTGAATTAAATCTTTAACTGTAAGATTCTTGTTGTAAATTCGTTGTTCCTTCGGTTATCTGGTGCATATTTATTTTGGGACTACGAGATGGTTCCTCGGGAGATCCCCCTGTACTGCATATTTACTTTGGGACTACAAGGCAGTTCCTCTGGAGATCCCCATGTACTGCATATTTACTTTGGGACTACAAGACGGTTCCTCAGGAGATCTTTATATACTGCATATTTACTTTGAGACTACGAGGCGGTTCCTCGGGAGATCCCCATGTACTGCATATTTACTTTAGGACTACGAGGCAGTTCCTCGGGATATCCCTCCGTACTGTATATTTACTTTGGGACTACGAGGCGGTTCCTCGGGAGATCCCCTTGTACTACATATTTACTTTGGGACTACAAGGCAGTTGCTCGGGAGATCCCCCATGTACTACATACTTACATTTGGGACTATGAGGCGGTACCTCGGGAGCACACTATTGTTTACCTCTGTTTGTTGTGCTATTATTTTTTGAAGCTTCTCGTTATTTAAATTCTCAGTCATTTCAAATATTATTATATCTTCTGCCTTACTTCTCTTTTAAACCAGTAGTGCCCTGACCTGACATCGTCACTACTCTACCGAGGTTAGGTTTGGTACTTACTGGGTACCGTTGTGGTGTACTCATACTGCACTCTGCACATCTTTTTGTGCAGATCCAGGTACTTCCTACCAAACCAGATACTAGTGAGCTGGACTGTACGTGGAGACTTCAAGGTATATCTGTCAGCGCCCACAGACATTGGAGTCCCTCTCTATCCTTATTATGTTGCTTCTCTTATTCCCTTTAGACTTTGATGTATAGAAACATTCAGTGTTTTCTCTTAGAAGCTTGTGACTTATTTCTACCGGGTTTTGGGGGTTGTAATTATTTATTTGTAGTTTTATATTTATTTCATGAGAATTCGGCTTCAGATTTATATTATGTTATTCCGTAAATTTATTAGGCTTACCTAGTCTTAGAGACTAGGTGCCATCACGACATCCTATGGAGGGTGAATTGGGGTCGTGACAAGTTGCTATCAGAGCTCTAGGTTCATAGGTGTTATGAATCACAAGCAGGTTTAGTAGAGTCTCACGGATCGGTACAGAGACGTTTGTACTTATCTTAGGGAGGCTATGAAACAGTTAGGAAAAGTTTCACTTTCTTTGATTCTGTATTGTGCGATATTTTGACTTCGGATAGATAGTGAGGACATGTATAACTGGATCGGATGATCAGACACACGTGCCCCCTGCTAGAGTCACGAGAGGTCGGGTCCGGGGTAGAGGTCGAGGACGTCCACATGATGCAGCCAGAGTACCCACACGAGCTGCTACAGAGGATCCACCAGTAGCTCCTGTTGGAGGACAGGCACCTGAGACGCCTGTTACTACACCAGCTCTCCATGAGACGCTAGCCCAGTTTCTGAGCATGTTCAGCACCTTGGCTCAGACAGGATTGATTCCTCTTGCTCCTGCCACATCTCAGGTCGGGGGAGGAGCACAGGCTCCCATTACCGGTACCCCAGAGCAGCGGGTTCAGGTCTACCAGGTTCCATATATCATACCAATACAGTCGGTAGCTCCAATTCAGCTCGAGCTTAGGGCAGCAACTTCTGAGGTAGAGTAGCTCAGGCTCGAGAGGTACCAGAAGTACCACCCTCCTACTTTCAGTGGCTTGGCGTCAGAGGATGCCTAGGGTTTTCTTGAGGAGTGCCACCGTATCCTCCGTACTATGGGTGTTGCGGAGACCAGTGGGGTTTCTTTCACTACGTTCCAGCTTAGAGAACGGCCTATCGGTGGTGGTGCGCATACGAGTTGGATAGTCCGGCTGAGGCAGCTTCACTCACTTGGACTTAGTTCTCAGATATGTTCTTTAGGGAGTATGTTCCCCAGAGTCTCACAGATTCTTGGCGCGCATAGTTTGAGCAGTTGCACCAGGGTTCTATGACCGTGTCAAAGTATGCGATCAGATTAAGTGATTTTGCTAGTCATGCACTATAACGACCCGGCCGGTCGTTTCGAGAGTTATAGCACCGTTTCCCCATTTCTACTTCTTTTTGTGTTATTCAACTATATTGTGTTGTATCGAGTTAGTTGGTTCGGGACCGGAATGGTTTCAGAGTGAATTGAGACACTTAGTTTCTTAAGTAGAAACTTAAGTTGGAAAAGTTAACCGGATGTTGAGCTATGTGTAAACGATCTCGGATTTGAATTTCGATGGTTCCGTTAGCTCCGTTAGGTAATTTTGGACTTAAAAGTGCGTCCGGAATATGATTTGGAGGTTCGTGGTAGAATTAGGCTTGAATTGGCAAAATTGGAAATTTGGAGATTTCCGGTCGGCAATGGAAAATTAGACATCGGGGTCGGAATGGAATTTCGGGGGTTGGAGAAGGTTCGTAGTGTCATTTGTGACATGTATGCAAAATTTCAGGTCATTCAAACGTGGTTTGGTTGGTTTCGGCATCGTTGGCGAATTTTGGAAGTTTAGAAATCCTTAGGCTTGATATTCGGGGTTAATTCGGTGTTTTGGTGTTATTTTGGGTGTTCCGAAGGTTTGACTAAGTTCGTATGGGGTTATGTGACCTATTAGTGTAATTGGTTGAGGTCCCGAGGGCTTCGGGATGATTTCGAAAGGTTAACGGGAAGTTTAAAGTTGGAAAATGTTGTTGGTGCTGTTGTTCTGGTGTGGCCGCACCTGCGGGTTAGGTACCACAGGTGCGAGTTTCGCAGGTGCGGAATTTAGTCGCAGGTGCGGAGTTTGGAAGCCTGGGGTTTTATTGTAGAAGCGGATGAGGGGTCACACCTGTGAGACCGCAGGTGTGAATAGGTGATCACATGTGCAGTTTTAGGACCTTAAGTGACTTCCGCATATGCGGGCTTTTGGGCGCAGAAGCGGAGGCCGTAGGTGCGCTATTTGGACCGCAGATGCGGTTTTGCTGGGCAGAAAGGCAAAAATTGAACCCTTTGCGAATTTTGGTCATTCTTCACAATTTCAACTCCGTTTTTGGAGCTTTTGGAGGGTTTTGAAGAGGGATTCAAGGGGAAACTCGTTGAGCTAAGGCTTTTGAACTTAATACTCGAATTTATGATGAATTTCAGTTGTTTAAACCTAGAAATTGTAGAAATTAGGGGTGAAAATTGCGGAAACTAGGGCTTGGAATGTTTGGAGAGTAATTTAAGGATTTGAAAGACCAAACGATATCGGATTTTGATGAATTTGGTATGGTTAGACTCGTAAGTGAATGAGCTTGTTAGTTTTGTAAATTTTGTCGGATTTCGAGACGTGGTCCCGTGGGCCGGGTTTGAGCCAATTTCGATTTTATGTCTAATTTTGTAGCTTTTTTTGTGGAATTCATTCCATTAGCACGTATTGATGGTATTGTAGTGGTTGTGAATAGATTCGGAGTATTTGGAGGCCGAGTCCAGAGGTAAGAGCATTGCGGGGTAGAGATTTAACCGGTTTGAGGTAAGTAACGATTGTAAATCTAGTCCCGAGGGTACGAAACCCCAGATTTTATATCATTCTACTATTTTTAG
>AWOL01S0023016.1:15459-27656 GCA_000715115.1 Nicotiana otophora | reverse complement strand
TCGAGCCATAGGGAAATCATATCGTTTCTCGCCACATCCTTTTTCGAGAAACGAGGGGACTATCTGTGTACGGTCAAAATCGATTCTTAGTCATAAAGACAGGTTGGGACGATGACGTTTCGATCGAAGGGTATCTACATGATGAGCTCGGTCGAATTCCGAGGTAGAGACGTCGAGCCTCGAGCTAATAGACTGATCAACGGCAAGACTCGGTATCATTATCGAGCCCATAACCAAATCGAACTACGAGACCGTTCTTAGTTCATCGAAGATGCCTAGACCGACCAACACTGGCCCCGAATATCGATGCCCCAAGGCAGAATCGAGGTCAAACCAAGACCGGGGGCTCGATCTAATACCGAGCTCGAGCCAGTATCAAGCTCGCAGACAAGAGCTGTTACAACCGCACTAAGGGAGAGAATCTTGACGAGAACCGAGGAAGAGACAAATCATCATGGGTGCTCCACTATATGCATTATTTTATTGTGTTGTTATAGATAAAACAATGACCCTCTATTATAAAAGGGAGGATCCTTGTAAGCTAAAGTGGAGGGCAATAAAGACATCTTTTTATCAGATACTTTGAGAGTTCTTTGTGCTTGTTTCGTCTCAGCTTGTTCAATCTCCCCGTTCATCATCCCCATTTTCATAGTGAAAATATTAGTATTGTTATTTTTGTATCAAAAAAATTTGTGTATCCTTAGAACCATACCTAAATTTAATGTTATCCGATTTTTCGGGTAAACATATATGTAAATTTTTTTTAAACTTTAAATTTTCTATTTTTTCCTTAATAAAATATACTATTATAGCCACACATAAGTACCATGACATGTTTAAGACCACCAATTTTAAACGTAATATTTTTTTCTCGTAAATTCCAATGCACAGTCAAGCAGTATCACATCAAATGAAAGGGAATGAGTAATAATTGTATATATCATATATGTAATAGTTATTGCTTTTTTATAGTACTACATATTACGGAATTTGCATAAAATATGGTATAAAAAATAATCAGAGCAAGATAATGTCGAACTGCGATGGCTGTTTGTTGTTTTGCGACTGATGTACGAGGCTACTGCAGGTGTTAAAGAATTACTCCTAATTAAAGCAGTGTAGACACACTTAGAAAGTTTTTCTTATATATGTGAGTAAATAATAATTTTCTAATTAGTAAAAGCTATGTATACACACAAGAAAAGTAAATTAGGACAAGAAGTACCACGATGATAGACTCAAATTCATTTACAAGTCGAATGTGACAATAAATACATCGACTTTACTTGCATAAATCTTGGCTGTTGTCCCTGACACAAATCTAAGTTTCAGATCAGATCTAACTTGGTTTGAGTTGTCACATTGAATCATTGAGTTCCTACTCTGACTTGGTAGAGTGAATCACTGGTTGGGAACTGAATTACGGTGCTTCACTATAAGAGCAATTAATAGTAAAAATAATAAGGGTTAGTCAGATTTCAGACTGGTAATTCAAAAATAGTCAGTATTTATAAAGTCATTGAAAAATAACTACTATTTTGCTGTAACATAGACCGGTCCAGCATAATATACTGGAAATTGGTGCACATGTGTATGAACTTCCAGCATATTATGTTGAAATTCCAACATGCGGAAAGTTCCAGCATAATATACTGGAAATTGGAGCACTTGTGTGTGAACTTGCAGCATATTATGCTGGACTGATATATTATACTGGAACTCAAGTATATTATGTTGGAATTTCAGTACAATATGCTGGAATATTTTCTGGATTTTGAACAGTGTTTTCGTTCATATTTATCTTTACATAAAAAGTGGTTAAATTTCGATTACTTTTAAAACTATGATTATTTTTCAATTACCGCTTGTAAATATGACTAGTTTTTAATTTCTCCCCAATTAATATGAGTTTGTCCGTGTAATTATGGCCACTTATTGGGTCCATTCTGTGCTTCAGCTAGCCAAAAATAACAACTGAAGAGTGAAGACGTGTTGTTTTTGTTGAAGTATTCAAGTCGAACTATTATTGGGTAAGGCCTATCTTTAGTACTCAATAGTGTATTTCTCAATAGCCGCCCATAACATAGTTAATACATTCTCAGAAAGCTCCATACCAGGTATACTTAAAAAGCATTTAATTCTCCCATGTGATTTCAAAATAATACTTGACAATCAGGGATGGGTTCTTTTCTCTTTGTTTTGACTTTATATTTTAGTTCTCCAAATTTGAAAGAAATTGGAAAAACAATAAACGAGAAATAGGAAATATAAACAATAAATACGAAAGTGTCCCAATTTTACTCGTTATCTCTTTGCGTCTCGCATTCTCTAGTTCTCACTGACAGTTGTAATGGTGATATTTAAATTCATGCATTGTGTTTTCTAGATTCGCTATGTGAGATTAAGTAATTACGGTCTTAGTATAATTTAGAGCCCATTGTGAGGGAAACAAGAAAGGGGAAAAAACACATATAGACAAAATTTAAGAATTGTTTTCAAAAACCTAGCAACAATAGGTATTTTACTAATATGGCAGTTAAATAAATACATATCTTATCAAAAAGCTATAAACATGGACCAATAATCACGTTTAAGAAAAATATTTAAAGCATTGCATTCCTAAAAAAGCGCCCAAAGGGATTTAGTTTTCTAAGAATGAGAAATAGTCCTAAAATAAGCAATTATGACTCAGAAACGTATTGGTAGGATAATTTCCATCCAAAAATAACTCCTTCCTCACCGTAGGCATAGTATACCCTTTTTTGAGCGCAAATCTTGTCACAAAAAGAATTTAATTCAATAAAAAAATTATTTTAATATTATTTGTATATTATATTTTAAAATTTATTTACCGTATATTTATTACATAAGGAATAACAATGGTATACATAAGAATATAAATATTAAATTTGTTAGTACTTATACAATTAATGTATATTGAATAATAAATAACATATACCTCATATATACAAATATATATTTTATATGTCAAATATACATAAAATATATTCAGATCTGTTAGATATACATAAATTATACATTAAATATATAATATATACACCGAATATGTACAGAATTATATATTTTTAAATAATTATACATCAAAAATATACTATATAAATAAAAAGATATGGATGTACTATGTGTTTTGTTTGAGAGAATAACGGAAATGTGATTTTAAGAGCAACTATTTAGTTGAAGAAAATATTCACAGATAAACCGCAAACGGTAAGTTTAGAAAGTTTAAATTAATAATGAGAGAGTGTGTGGATAGATTAATATGGCTCAAAACTAATCCCTTAAATTGTGGGTTAGTTTTTAAATGTTTATGTTTAAGAAACTGATGGTCATTAAATAAGGTAAGGAATCTTTAAAAATGTTATAATGTAAATTGAATGTGCTTTTTTCGGAATAAAGCAAAAATACTATTATTTGTATAAATATTTTCTAATAAGAGTCCTACTATGTAAAAATCTCAAAAAAGAAGAAGAAATGGCCACTAGCTAGAAATGGCTAGAAATAGATCTCAGCCCATTATATTAATAACAAACAACAACAATAACCCATTATAGGGTATTGTGTACGCAGACCTTGCCCCTACCATAAGGTAGAGAGGCCCCTACCATAAGGTAGAGAGGCTATTTCCAATAGACCATCGGCATCCTTGCCTCCAAGAACTCCCCACCTTGCTCTTGGGGTGACTCGAACTCACAACCTCTTGGTTGGAAGTGGAGGTTACTTACCATCACGCAACCCTCTTGTCTAAAACAAAATATAACAAAATACAAAATGGAGGGGTACTTTTGCTAACCTCCTTGTGGCCTTGACTTGCAAATAAAGAGAATTCAGCACGTAATAAACAAAACATGCTCTTGAATTTGAACAAGATAAGTTGTGGTTTAACGTGCATGCCATTCCATGTCAAGTATTTCAAATTAATCTTGAACTTCCACTAACGTATCTTCAATTCATATAATCTATTTTCAAAAAGAAACTACAATTATACGAACACTAGATCAACTTTCCAGCTTTAACTTCAGCTAGTTTTGTTTTCTAACTTCAACTTGTCCAAACGATATCAACTCTGTTTGCTAATGCATATGACACTTTATAAGAGTACAACACTATTTTTGCCAACTTTACCAGATTACCACATACCTAGTAGCTCTTACAACAATCATCTAAAGAAAGCGGCTTCGTTCTAACTTTGCTTAAACACATGTACCTAGTTATTGCTCAAAGTATGTAAAAGAAAGTGGCTTCTATACTGATTGTAACCACATACTTAGCTTGAAAATTGCTAGTGATAATTGAGCTAGCTATACATGCATGGTCCCTGTTCTCAAATCAAACAAGCTAGCGTGACAAGGAGAAGAAGAAAAATGGGAGTTGAGTTGGACAGAGGAATGTTTGGGAGTTGGGGGGTGAGGATAAGAAGAACGAAACTAGACATTAAAAGCTGAAACTTACAAAGAGAAACATAAATGTGTTGCCCGAACTGCCCATTATAACTGTATTCTTTTGACACATCTAATTAATGCCATAGCTGCCCAGAAGTTGACAAAATAGTGTCTCACACTACAACGTCCTTAAATACCCCACGCTTTTTGCAAGAATAAGAAGGCAAAACCACTTTTGGCTTTCCGTTCCTTCTTCTGGGCATGCAACTATGGCTTCTGTAAATTTGGAAATGCCACCTATGGAGTATGAAACTAGAACTGGAATGCAAGAAGCAGAATTGAATGCTGTGAAGGGCCAAATGGGATCAAAAACTAGAGGAGTTTCCTTGACTTGGAATGACTTATGGGTTACTGTCTCCACTAGAAAAAGTGGCAGAAAAGCCATACTTCAAGGTCTCACTGGTTATGCTCGTCCTAGTGAGCTCTTGGCCGTCATGGGTCCATCTGGCTGTGGCAAATCTACATTTCTCGACGCATTAGCTGGTAGGAGCAAATATTATTAGTATATCTCTTAGCAAATGATGCATATAATTTCTTGAATGGGGCCAAAAATAACGGCAAAGGCCAATAGGGGGGATAGTTTGTTAAATAATGCTCATGAGATAGTTTTATTNGGCCGTCATGGGTCCATCTGGCTGTGGCAAATCTACATTTCTCGACGCATTAGCTGGTAGGAGCAAATATTATTAGTATATCTCTTAGCAAATGATGCATATAATTTCTTGAATGGGGCCAAAAATAACAGCAAAGGCCAATAGGGGGATAGTTTGTTAAATAATGCTCATGAGATAGTTTTATATCTAAGTATGACTCACCTGATGCCCACTTCTCAGGGCGACTAGACTTCAGCACGAGGCAGAGCGGGGATATTCTGATCAATGGTCACAAACAGAAACTTTCTTATGGAACATCTGTAAGAGAATCTTCACCTGAATGCCACTTGGCGGGCATCACTACTTATTTTCTTTTCCTTTTTTGCAATAACATCTCTTTTACTTTTCCATTAGTAAAGTACAATATTTTTATTAGCATGCATGGTAATGTGTTTTATCCTATAAAATCAGGCATACCTGACTCAAGATGAAACTCTGTTGGCAACACTAACTGTTAAAGAAGCTGTTTACTACTCTGCACAACTCCAACTGCCAGATTCCATGACAAAATCAGAGAAAATACAAATAGCGGAGCAGACTATAAAGGAGATGGGATTGCAAGATGCCATGAACACGAGAATTGGAGGATGGGGCAATAAAGGAATTAGCGGAGGAGAGAAGAGGAGACTTAGTATTTGCATGGAGATTCTAACGCGACCAAAACTTCTCTTCCTCGATGAGCCAACCAGTGGCCTCGACAGTGCTGCATCTTATTATGTGATGAGCGGAATTTCACGCCAAAAAGAGGGAAGAACCATTATTGCATCTATTCATCAACCAAGTGCAGAAGTTTTCAACCTCTTCCACAGTCTATGCCTTTTGTCTTCGGGAAGAATAGTATATTTTGGACCTGCTAGTGCAGCAATTCAGGTAAGCACATGATTATTGGATTATTAACTAGTCAAGTAACGGACACATAATACAATTATATATATGTAATGATTTGATTAGTTTATATGTTTATTAAAACTTTTTTATTATGATAGTTTTTCGCGAGAAATGGTTTCCCTTGCCCAACTCTTCAGAATCCGTCAGATCATTTTCTTAAAACAATAAACAAGGACTTTGATGAGGTAAATACTCTTTTCTTTTTCGAAGAGAGACCAAAGTTTGCCCTTTATTGAATATCTTCCTTTCTATTAAAAGGATATTGAACAAGGCTCAGCTGGAAGAATACCTACAGAAGAAGTGATAGACCTTCTCGTAAATTCATATAAATCATCTGAGGAATATCATGAAGTTCAGAACCAGGTTGCAGAAATCTGTCAACAGGTAAGAGAGAACCCCCCACCCCCACCCCCAAAACGGAAATGATGGAGGAGGATTTCTTGTAGGGTGATGAGAAGGAATCTCTCTAACATCCATTATATATTTTCAGGGTGGTGAAATATTGGAAAAAAGAAGTCATGCCAACTTCACTACGCAAAGCCTTGTTTTGACAAGGAGGTCAAGTGTGAACATGTTTCGTGATCTTGGCTACTATTGGATGAGATTCGCTACCTATGTCGCCATTGCTTTAGGTCTTGGTTCCATCTACTATGATCTTGGCTCAAACTATCGTTCAATCGAGGTATATAGACTGTACGGATAAGGAATCAGCAAATATGTTTCAAAGTTCTCCAAGTGTTTAAGTACTTTTTGAGTGCACACAATTTATGGATCATAACACAGTCTAAAAAATTGATTTTGCAGGAAAGAGGTCTAATGGTTGCTTTCGTTGTTTCATTTATGACATTTATGACAGTTGGTGGATTCCCTTCATTTGTAGAGGACATGAAGGTATCTTTTTCTCATTCAAAATAACTAACAAATGCTATGATTTATATAGTATCATGACTAATTAATTTAACTGCTTCGAGAAAATATTGCAGGTATTTCAACGGGAAAACTTGAACGGGCACTATGGATGTTGTACTTTTGTCATAGGCAACACACTTTCTTCTATACCATACGTGCTACTAATATCATTCGTTCCAGGTGCCATTGCCTATTTGCTTTCTGGATTTCAGAATGGATTTGGGCATTTCATCTACTTTGCCTTGGTCCTCTTTACCAGTATGATGATAGTGGAGAGCCTAATGATGAACGTTGCAGCTATCGTGCCTAATTTCCTTATGGGCATTGTAGCGGGTGCAGGAATACAAGGACTACAGATATTAAGTGGTGGTTATTTTCAATTACCTAGTGAGTTGCCTAATCCAATTTGGAAGTATCCACTGTACTACATGTCCTTCCACAAGTATGCTTACCAAGGTATGTTTAAGAATGAATTTGAAGGGCTAAAGTTTACAGATGATCTATTCGGAAACAATCGGACAATGAGCGGAGAAGACATCTTGAGAGAAAGATGGCAAGCAGAAATGGCATACTCAAAGTGGATAGATCTTGCCATTCTGGTAGGTACATTAATTTTGTACCGTCTGATGTTCCTACTTATTATCAAGACAAATGAAAAGGTTGTGCATGCAAGAAAGGCATCCACATCAGTTCTATCAAACAGAAGTAGTCAAATCATGGCCAACTCCCTACCTGCCTCGCCTCTCCATGGATGAGTTAATAGTTCATTCCTCACGATTTTTAACACTATGTTTGGTTAGTCGTTTCACGTTGTTTCATAATGTATTTTTGTAGTGTGTTATATTTTACAACATTGTTCTGTGAATACAATGTTTAGATGAATTGTACGTTTGATGTGGTTTGATATTGTGTGGTATTGTAAAATAACTTATAAGTTTATTTAAATGTCCTTAACTACTGTAAATTTTCTATTTATCAACAATTACTTATAATGATAATTTAAGACAATTTTTTCCCTTAATTTATACAATTTTACTTTGTAAACAGTAAGCTATTAAATCATACAACTCATGGTGAATTTAATGTAAGCACAAGTTAATAATATTAACAAGAATATATTAAGTCCGTAACTTTCATAAATTAGATCATAAAATAATGTGTCCAAGCAACATGACATAAGCCCAAAAAAAAAAAAAAAACAGATACAGCTATACTAGGAGAGAAGCATACACAGCTAAAGAGCTCACTATTAAATCTTTCTTGACATTGATTTACCTTATATGCTTTCTACTATTAAAAAAAAAGTTCAACGACTTAAAGTTTTACTTTTTTCTCGTTTTATCATATAAATACACAAAATATACCCCATATATAAGTATATAGAATTTCGCAAGAATTTCTATGTGACATGCAATCCAGAGCATATCCATATTATTCTATTAATTCTAAGAAAAGAACCTAGAAAGCTGAATCTAAATTAGTGTGGCCGATCTAGTACCTACAATATCTTCGAATCGCGTACACACACAAATATATAGAGAATGGAAATTTAGTACACAGATTATATTTTCAAATCGTACAATCTCGAACATACCTGATTAAAATTTACATATTTAATAATTTTTGTATATTTAATGAATTTTTAAAGACAAATATAAAATTTAGACCAAAGTTACTAGGTATTCGCATCTGAAGCTCTAGCTCTGCCCTGATTGTAGGACTAACCGATATCAGATCAGCGAACCCAAAAAGTGAAAAGCTTTCCTGTTGAAGAATGAGGCAAAATCTCAGCGTTAATTCCATGATCCAATTCAAAGACAACTGCTTAAAAGGCTAATGCGAAGGGGGGATGGAGACCGAAAAGGGAAAGAAGTATGGGGACAGAGAAAGGATAACAAGGGCCTAAATGCACAAGGAGTAATAACACGAAGGGTAAAATTGTCAAGGAGCAAAATTGTTTACAAAGGAAATACATAAAGTTATTTCTGCGCCAATATGATTGTTCTCTCAAATGCAAAACTACTCCCTCCCTTCTGAAAAAAAAAACGTCACTATTTTTTATTAGTCCATTGATTATAAATTTAAAAACAATATAACTTGGATATCTTGTTTTACCTTCGATGATAAGGTTTATTGGTGCCTAAATATTATGGCATATTTAACATTATAAACTTTTTAAAAATAATATAGTCACACAAATATTATAATATTTTTAAGAATATAATTTTATTTTTCTTTTTAATTCTTGTGCTCAATCTAATCCGACCCACAATTCTAGTAAGCTTTTTGCTTAGTGATTACTCACGAGTCACGACCCACGAATTTCATGTGGCTTTGTTATTAATTTGTATTTGAAATATATATTCTGGAAACTAAAATAACGTAAAAAAGAAATGTAGAAGAAGCGGAATTATATATGAGCCCACTGAATTCACAGTGTTGTTTTAAGAAACTTAATCCCCTCATAGTACATGAGGTTTAGGATTATTTTCTCCAAGAATAAAATGGATAACTACACTGGTGTAGCGGTACTTCAAACACCCGTGTACAACGAACATAAATGGCGGTTGTAAATCACAAATTGCTTTTGTTTTGTAAGAAGAAACAAAATACAGAAAGGAAGAAGAAATTTTAGAATTTTCGTAAGAAAAATCTTAGGAAATGGTGTGGTATTTATAGCCAACAGATTGGGTTCAAACTGTCACGACCCAAAATCCAACTAGCCGTGATGACACCTAACCTCACCCACTAGGTAAGCCAAATAACAACAATTCGATTTAATTAATATTTAACTGACTCTAATACACTCCGCAAGAACCGGTAGTACAAATCATGAGCTTCTAAGATTAGATATTACAAGTTGGTATGAAATAAATACATCATCTGTTAGAAATGTACATAAACAGATTTTTATAAATCTAAGGCTACCATGAACAAGAGACAGCTATGACCGTAACACAGGTACATCTTCAAATCCAACTCTCGTCGATCACAGCAACATCAACATCCAATAAGTGCACGTAAGGTGCAGACGTGTAGTATGAGTACAACCGACCCCATGTACTCAATAAGTAACAAACCTAACCTTAGGTTAAAAGTAGTGACGAGCTGGAACAAAGGTCAGGGTCCAACACCAATAGCCAATAACAGTTCATAACAACAGAATAGAAGAAATAAAAGAAGTAACTCAGAGATACAATGCTCAGCTCGTTCACAGTTCCAAAAATAATAGACTTGCTTTTCAAGTATATTAGTGAAAACCCAAATCTTTTACCGAAATCACCAAAATATGAGTATGTTTTGTAAAACTGTGATTTTTCCCAAAATATTTTCAACAACTATATGATATTTCATTTTCAAATGGCATGAGAAAAATACATCTCTATGCCTACATGTCAATGAGTACGTGAAGTCATGAATGACGCAATATCGTACATCATGAGGAAAATGCATCTCTATGCCTGTATGTCAAGTGTGCATGTCAATGCAATGCAACTCAGTAATAAAACTATATGCATACTCTCAGAGTATCAATTGACTCACTCCTCCCGGTCACTCAGTCCTCACAGTCATTCAATCCCCCCAATCGCTCGGCACTCGCACTCAGTAGATACCTGCGCTCATTGGGGTGTGTATAGACTCCGGAGGGGCTCCTTCAGCCCAAGCGCTATAATCTGCACGGACAATTCACGTGCTATAGTATCAACATATGGATCCGTACGGACAACTCACGTGCTATAGTATCAATATCTGGATCCGCACGGATAACTCGCATGCTATAATAAGCCAATCTTGCATGTTATAGCGTGCATCCCGATCCCATAATTCTCCTCACAATCAGGCCCTCGGCCTCACTCAGTCATCAATCTCTCCAGTCTCTCGGGCTCACAATGTCATGAAACTAGCCCAAAATGATGATATGATGTATCAATAAATAACAGCAGAAACTGAGATATGATATGCAATGAATGAATATGACTCAGTATGAAATTACAGTTTAAACATATAATTCGACAGTAGAAATGACCTTAGTGGGTCCCAATAATACCAACATTTGCCTAAGCATGATTTCTAATATGAGTCACAACTCAGTTTCTCTAACACATAAAAATATATGGAAGAATACAAGTTAATTGACTAAACAGCTCTACGGAATCAACTGAGTTTTAATTTTTATGGTGCACGCCCACACGCCCGTCACCTAGCATGTGCGTGTTACACCCTGTGCGTCCCAATGTGATGTAATAAATACGAGACTTATTAATCATGATTTAAATAATTTTAAAGTCATAATATGGCTATATATGATGTTTGGATAGAAAATATAAAGTTTGGGAAAAATCGGATTAAAGTTGCAGAAAAACTGACTAAGGATTTGCCTTATAACAGGGACTTTTGAGAAATAAATTTTATGTGCTATATGGGGTCTTTTTGGGACATATTATATACCAAATTGAAGATATTTGAATGTAGTTTCCAAATCTCTTAACCGTTCATTTATACGACACCTGAATAAAAAGTTATAAACATTGGAAGAAGGACTAATGCTAGGGTGCCAAGTAGCACCTTTTGACTTTTCAAACAAAATGGATATTTATATCCTTATGTGATGACTCGCCATGTCATCATGCCACATAAGCGCCATTTGGCATATATTAATGCCATGTGGAAGCTTACATAGGAGGAATGCTTGCATTTGTGAGAAGATTCTAGAGAAGTATGGACATTTCCTTTGGAAGATCCTAGATGTTTATGGATTTGCTAGGAAAGTCCTTGGAATCTTCTAGGCTTGTAGAGAATTCTAGAGAAAGCCCTTATCTTGTAAATATTAAGGACTTGTGTAATAATTAATATTTGCACACTAGCCCCTAGGAGACTAGTATATAAAGGAGACCATTCATTTGTAATTCATCAAGCAAAATAATCAAGTTCTGTACAATAAAAAGCTTCCTTTGGCAAATTTCTCTTGTCTTTCTTTCTACCACTCTCTTAGCGATCTTGAGTGTAGTAAGGCTGACTTGGCATAGCAAGAACGTGAGCAAGTTGTGCAAGATCGTGAGCGAGCTGTCAAGTGCAACACGTGTACTTAGTTAAATACTAAGGACGTGACAACGTGGTATCATAGCAAAGGTTGCGACTAAGGGAACGACGAACGACGGAGAAATTAACGCTGCCAACACCCAAGCCAACATCATCCAGGATGCTGCTGGCAAGAGCGGCCGTAACAAAAAGAGAAATGCCACCAACAAGGGCTAGGAGGTGCCACCCGAGGTTGTGTCAAACGAAG
>AWOL01S0023016.1:0-13029 GCA_000715115.1 Nicotiana otophora | reverse complement strand
GAATTCTAGAGAAAGCCCTTATCTTGTAAATATTAAGGACTTGTGTAACAATTAATATTTGCACACTAGCCCCTAGGAGACTAGTATATAAAGGAGGCCATTCATTTGTAATTCATCAAGCAAACAATTCAAGTTTTCTCTAATACAAAGCTTCCTTTAACAATTATCTTGTGTTCTTTCTACCATTCTCTTAGCGATCTTGAGTGTAGTAAGGCTGACTTGGCATACCAAGAACGTGAGAAAATTGTCAAGTACCGCACGTGTACTTAGTTAACGACTAAGGACGTGACACTTATCTCATTTCTTTCTTCAATTTTCCAGAACACACAACTAAATAAGACCCCTAACTATACTCTTAATCTATCTGCAAAAGCTTCAAACAAGATTATCATTCCGGGCATGGAATCAAGAAACGATAACATTAAAACGATCCTTACGACATAAGTATCGCTATATCGCCTCTCTTTTTCTTTGTAGTTTGAGTTTTGGAAAGTACTTTATAGTTAAGAAAATATGTACTTTCTGTATTTAAGTGTTTAAATATCAAGAAAGGTTGATAAATTCGTTTCCTAATAGTTAGAACTCACGTGACGGTGATCGGAAGTCATGAGTTCGAGTTATTTACTTGTAGCGGACTGTTTTGTGTTGTTGTTGGGCTGAATGTTTTACTACTGTTTTGTGGAGTTTTGGAGGAGTAAGGTTGTGGAGAAACACCATATAAATGCAGGGTGGTAGGCAGGTTGTTTGTCGTAACATTTTCAGGCCGTTTGACACTACTACGATGGTCGTTTTGTGTATGAAGAGATTGGGATGTGTTGGGCTGTTTTGTAGTATTTTGTGGTGTATATAAGGTTGGAAAATAATATATACATGTTGATATTGTTGTGTTTGGTTTTATCTTTAATTTGAAGGAAGTAAGGATTATAAGGGAGATGCTGCCCGTTTTAATACAAAATAAGTTTGTCGTTCATTGTGCGATAGTTGTACCTTTCGTAACTTAATGATAGTATTATTATTGTTGTTGTAGATTAAGGTATGAAGAGGCGAGTTCAACTTGGTGATTGGAAATATTGTGATAAGGTATGTTAAGGCTATCCCTTTTTTCCTTTTGGCATGATCCATACGATACAAAAGAAACGAGCAAATGCACAACTTTCATAAATGACTCTATTCATAGAAGTACTAGAAGTGCATATGTTCTTGATTCCCCATATGTCCTACTACCATATCGTCTGTTCATGGGTCTTATGATATTACGAGGGATCTTATAGATTTACTTCCTTATAGATTGCATTCATTTATACATGTACATTGACCCATGATCAGATGGCGTTATATATGCGTATATTATATATATATATATATATATATATATATGGGATATGGAAAAGGTTATGGCGTTATATACGCACCACCACCTGATCAGCTGGTATACGTTGATGATTTCACCCACAGTGGCTGAGATGATATGATGGGATGCCCTCAGAGGCTTGATGATGTTATGTACGCATATACTTATGCATGGTATGGCATTTATACGCACATGCATGACATTATAAATATGTTCATGATTCACAGAGCTATTCAGACTTACAGGTTGAGTTCCTTACTCTATAATTTTTTCATGCCTTACATACTCGGTACTTTATTTTTACTGACGTCCCTTTTTCCTGGGGACGCTGTGCTTCATGCTCGCAGGTCCCGATAGATAGGTTGAGAGTTCTCCTAGTAGGCTATCAGCTCAGCAGAATGTGTTTGTGCACTCCACTTGCTCCGGAGTTGCCTATTTGGTCAGTATGATTTGAATATGTATTGATTGGTATGACGGGGCCCTGTCCCGACCTTTATGACATTTATTTGTCATATTCAACCCATTTGAACACATCCCACAGTCACATCATACTTATCATATAGCCATTCAATCACTCATCGAGCCACAAATTTCACTCGTGGGGACATTACCGGACATATGGGTCCAAATGTACAAGTTCTCACAATCGAAACTGCCGAGTCTAAGCTATGGTCTAAACCTGGCCTCAAGTCCTCCAGACTGCCTATCACCAAAACACAGAATATACATCTCGCACGTCATCCCTGAAATTACAAGCCGACAATGCACAACTGATACCGAGTGCTCACATGCGCACACGAATGTGTGGAAAGAATTCAAGGAGTTATGCTATAAGCTAAATAAAATCCGCACGATAAGGAAAGAAAGATGGAAAATTATCCTAAATGCCATATAGCCTCTCGAAGATAAGTATGGACGTCATCATACCGATCCGCAAGACACTACTAGACACTTGCTCATGACTTGTATAACCTATGAACCTGGGGCTCTGATACCAACTTGTCACGACCAAAATCCAACTAGCCGTGATGACACCTAACCTCACCCGCTAGGTAAGCCAAATAACAATAATCCGATTTAATTAATATTTAAGTGACTCTAATACGCTCCCCAAGAACTGGTAGTACAAATCATGAGCTTCTAAGATTAGAATTTACAAGCTGATATGAAATAAATACATCATCTGTTCGAAATGTACATAAACAGATTTTTATAAATCTAAGGCTACTATGAACAAGAGGCAGCTATGACCGGAACACAGGTACATCTTCAAATCCAGCTCTGTCGATCACAGCAACATCAACATCCAATATGTGCATGCAAGGTGCAGAAGTGTAGTATGAGTACAACCGACCCCATGTACTCAATAAGTAACAAACCTAACCTTAGGGTGAAAGTAGT
Source organism: Nicotiana otophora (assembly GCA_000715115.1). NCBI lineage: Eukaryota > Viridiplantae > Streptophyta > Magnoliopsida > Solanales > Solanaceae > Nicotiana > Nicotiana otophora. Next base: position 10,277 of record AWOL01S0023016.1, on the reverse strand, counting down.
GACGAGCTGGAACAAAGATCAAGGTCCAACACCAATAGCCAACAACAGTTCATAACAACAGAATAGAAGAAATAAAAGAAGTAGCTCAGAGATACAATGCTTAGCTCGTTCATAGTTCCAGAAAAATAGACTTGCTTTTCAAGTATATTAGTGAAAACCCAAATCTTTTACCGAAATCACCAAAATATGAGTACGTTTTGTAAAACTGTGATTTTTCCCAAAAAGATTTCAATAACAGATAGGATGTTTCATTTTCAAATGGCATGAGGAAAATACATCTCTATGCCTACATGTCAATGAGTATGGTAAGTCATGAGTGACGCAATATCATACATCATGAGGATAAATACATCTATATGTATGTATGTCAAGTGTGCATGTTAATGCGATGTAACTCAATACTCTCAGAGTATCAATTCATTCACTCCTCCCGGTCACTCAGTCCGCATAGTCACTCAATCCTCCCAATCGCTCAGCACCCGTACTCAGTAGGTACTTGCGCTCACTAGGAATGTGTACAGACTCCGGAGGGGCTCATTTAGCCCAAGCGCTATAATCTGCACGGATAACTCACGTGCTATAGTATCAACATCTAGATCTGCACGATCAACTCACGTACTGCACGGACAACTCACGTGCTGCATGGACAACTCACGTGTTGTAGTATCAATATCTGGATCCGCACAGATAAATCACGTGCTATAATAAGCTAATCTAGCCTGCTGCGGCGTGCATCCCGACCCCATAATTATCCTCACAATTAGGCCCTCGGCCTCACTTTGTCATCGATCTCTCCAGTCCTTCGGGCTCACAATGTCATTAAACTAGCCCAAAATGATGATATGATGTATCAATAAATAACAGGAGAGACTGAGATATGATATGCAATGAATGAATATGACTGAGTATGAAATTACAATTTAAACATATAATTCGACAGTAGAAATGACCTCAGTGAGTCCGAATAATACCAACATTTACCTAAGCATGATTTCTAACATGAGTCACAACTCAGTTTCTCTAACACATAAAAATACATGGAAGAACACAAGTTAATTGACTAAACAGCTCTACGGAATCAACTGAGTCTCAATTTCTATGGTGCACACCCACACGCCCGTCACTAGCATGTGCATCACCTCAAAACACTTCACATAACACGTATAATCAGGGTTCATACTCTCAGCTCCAATATTAGAGTTGTTACTTACCTCGAACAAGCTGAATCCAATATCGAGCAAGCTAAACAACGCTCCAGAAATTCCATTCTACGCGTATCAACTTCCGAACGGCTCGAATCTAGTCACAATTAATTCGATTCAGTCAACACAAATTGTAGGAATTAATTCCATATCAAAATATTAATTTTTCCAAAAATTCAAAATTACACTCAAAAATCACCTGTGGGGCCCACGTCTCGAAACCCGACAAAAGTTATAAATATATGAATGCACATTCAACCACGAGTCCAACCATACTAATTTTACCAAATTCCGACATCAACTCGACCCTCAAATTAAACTAAGAGGGTTTTCTAAATTTTTCAACTTAATTCACCAATTAAACGTTAAAAACAACCATGAATTCGGGTAATTTGACCAATATTGAGTTAAGAACACTTACCATGATGTTTTCCTTAAAAATTTCCCGAAAATCACCTCTTCCCGAGTTTTAATTCGTCAAAAATGGAAAATGAACAAACCCTCGATAATAAATTTTTTTTGCCCAGTTGTTCTGCCTCGTTTTGTGTGATAAAAAATCTTTAAACTCTCTTTTGATGCCTCCAATGGATTCCTTGTGAAATTTCAATCAAGTTAGGTATTTGAATTACCTAATTTGGCTTTAAAATGAGGGAAATAATGATGTTTTGAAGATTTAAATGAAGTCTGGAAATTTAAGGGATAAAAACGACATTTTCGTAATTATTTTACACCAGAAAATCAGCAACGAAAATATTTTCGTTTTAGCACCCAAAACTCATTCGGAACCTCCGGACACAAACCACATATGCGTTTCAATCATAAAACATGCTACGAACCTGCTCGCGCACTCAAAATACCGAAAAGAGGTCATCTTGACCCGATATTGACCATGGTCAAACTCCAAATCTTTAACTTAACTAGTTTCTCAACTAGTGATCTAAAACACACTCGAGCCCCTCGGGACCCCATTCAATCATACCAACAAGTCTTAAAATACGATACGAACTTAGTCGAAATCTCAAATCACATCAAACAACGCTAAAATGACGAATCATACCCCAATTCAAGCTTAACGAAACTAAGAAATTTCAACTTCTACATTCGATGCTGAAACCTATCAAATCAAGTCCGATTGACCTAAAATTTTGCACACAAGTCATAAATGACATAACGGACCTATAAAAAAATTTTAAAACTGGATTCCGACCCTAATATCAAAAAGTCAACTCCCGGTCAAACTTTCAAACTTAAATTTCTATTTTAGTCATTTCAAGCCTAATTTAACTACGGACTTCCAAATAATTTTTCGAATACGCTCCTAAGTCCAAAATCACCATACGGAGCTATTGAAATTATCAAAACTCCGTTCCGAGGTCAAATTCACAAAAGTCAAACTTGGTCAACTCTTCAACTTAAAGCTTCCTAGTTGAGAATCATTCTTCCAAATCAATTCCGAATAACCTGAAAACCAAAACCGATGATTCACACAAGTCATAATACATCATACGGAGTTACTCATGCCCTCAAACTACCAAGCGGAGTGCAAATGCTCAAAACGACCGGTCGGGTCGTTACACAACCGAAGAGGTGCAACTCTTCCAGATGACCTTTCGCGTAAAACGACTATAACAAAAACGGCTATTTACATAAAATAAAACGAAAAAATAAAATCGGAGGGAAACTCTAATTATGTTATAGAAACGGTTGATTTGGATTAAAATATTGATATAATTTTAATATTTAACAAATAAATTTGGTCAAAAAATTAACAATCAATCAGACCAAATCCAAAGCTAAGCAAGCGATAATGACGTGTGATGCTTGACTTTTTTTCAACTCTTTAAAAACTAGAAGAAGTGTTACTTTATATATATACCTAACAAATAAGATTTTCTCCTCCAATATGAGACAATGTTGGAGAGAAAATCAAAATTTCATTTTTTCCTGATTTGCCATTGACATGATTTTTGAACTAAAAAATCCAACAGGTTTTACTTTATCGATCTAGGTTAGAGTCCTTTCTCCTTGGCAATTGTACGGGTGACATTTACGCGAATGTACGTTTTAATAGTTTTCAGGAATTTTAATTGTATATTAACTATAATATATTGGAAAGTAGTCAATGGTCTCTAACTGATCGGACTGTTGTTGTTTGTTGATTTGAAATCACTGCTTAGCAGAATTCGAACTCATTATTACTTTTATCTGAATTCGCCACTCATTTCATTAAAAAAAAGTATAACAAAAGTTAGAAAATGAAAACGTACTTTGGCCTAACCTCCTTCTAAACTCATTTAGCCTTTAGCTTGCGTGCGTTAGTTGCATCTGACTTATTGCAGATAAAAAGATACTGAGCACATGTGCGCTTTTAAAACAGAAAACAATATTTGGTCAATTATAATTTATGCATTACTAATTTTTACATAACTTAAGTACTACTTAGATTATTTTATTCCTTAATTGGTATTTTTGATTATGAATATTAATCTTAACAACCTCTCTGACATTGCTAGAGAAAATAATTTTTGATGTGCTGAAGTTGATATTTTATTGTGAGATTACACTGAGTATGTTATTATTGTTGTTGAAGTTGGTATTTTGCCGGAAGAACTTTTTAAATTCTTTAATATTGTCAAAGATAATGTCACCGTTTTTCTAGTTAGCTAAACAGGAAGTAGTACGTTATCAGTAACATTAAGTAAGAAAGCTCATGACCATAAATATTGGAAAGTCTTATTTGGGTTCCACTATTCTCAATGTGCACAATAATAAAGATGTACGAACGGGGAGGAAGGATCGCGTTGCCTAATATATTTTGTAGAGTGGAAATAATTAGGTGTGGGGATACCATTGATATTTATGGGATAGCAGGAGCTAGTAGTACCTAACTACCTACTACAACACAAGATAGAATTTTACAAAGAAATGGAGAACCGCATACAGTGTATACCTAACTAATACTATTGTAAACATTTAATTGAAGAAAGCGGCTCCTAACTGTGTGCTTAAATACACCAACCTAGTAATTCGTTAAAATTTGGGTCGGCAAACGGGAGGGGCGGGTTAAAAACGAGTAATGTAAAAACGGATAAATTATCCGATTCGACACATATTTAATACGAATAGAAAATGAGTTAACCGATGGATAATATGAATATCCATGATTTCTTGATTATGATCATTGTTGGGAAAATTCTTAGTCTGTCAAACTTAAGAAACCCCAATTTGAATTTTTGCAAATATAAAAGTTAAACTCATTGGTTATCCATTGGTTATTCATTTTTAAATGGACAATACGGATCTTATCCATATTTGATATATTTTTAAAAAGTTCATTATCCAACTCATTTTTTAGTGGACAATATGGATGAATTATTTTGCCACCACTAGGTAAAACTAATAAATCATTTAATTAAAAAAAGAGTCTCCAAATCTGTGTTCTTAAACACACGTACCTTGTTATTGTTAAAGCTAATAACTGAATTCTTAACCATATACTCAATTATCGCCAGATATGAAGCAGGCAGCAGCTTATTAGCTCATGTGATTGCTAAAAAAAAAAAAAGATTTAGCTCATGTGGAACCTGACCAAAATATTCAAATAACATTTCTTTTTTACTTTATAGATAATTGTGGGTCTCCAAAAAATATGATGCATAGCATGTTATCAAATTATTTTTCTTTGTGTCCCAATATTTCCAACCATAAAAAATAGTAGTATTAGAAAAAGTAAATATTGTTGAATCCAAATGGAAAAGCAAAAAGAAATAAAACAGGCTTAGGCCGATCGCCGCCAAGCAATCAGGAAACAAGTAGAGTAAAAGAGAAGGTTGTCTTATAAAGAATGTAGCTGATTGAGGAGTTTTAATTTTTATACACAAAAAATAGATAATTGTCATTTCCTTAGGAAAATATCTAAATCAAAATTACTAAAACAAGAATTTCATCCTATTCAACATTTTGAAAGAGGAGAGGTCGAAAGGACAAAATATATTCTCTCTATTAATAAGGGAGAATAAGCACACACCAGGTCAACATGCTTGCCTGGCCTTATTGAGGGTATAATTGTCATTACGTCTAGCCTTACTAGGGGTTTAATTGTCTTTGAGCAACAGATTAACATCAAAGGATTTTCTTCGTCGGGCTGAGATGCCTGAGAGACTACCACGTGCTACTTTGAATTTTGGGTAAACGGTGGAAAATCAAAAGTTTTAGGATTTTTCTACTGAAAGCTTGATTCAACTCACGCTATCTTTCATCTCTCTCTATTTTTATGGTGGTTCTTCGAATTTATCACTGTTGATGATTTGCGTTTTATCTCTTGGCGAGTTCAGTTCATACTGTATTATTTCGAGTTTCCTTCTTCTGATTTTGTCATAGTTGTGATGGAGGTGACAGTTATGGCTGGCCATGGCCTGATTCGCCATGGACGGTGGTTTTGATAAATTAAAAATTATTTTGGAGAATAAAGTTATTTCTTTAATTTACTAAAAAACTAGAACAAACCCAGTTAGTATATAGTAGGTCGTCAACGAAATAGCCTTCTGTAAAGTTAGCGTGTCTTCTGCTTCCCTGTTTTTCTATTTGCCTTGAAAATCGGCGACTTTGTTAATGGGTCATTTGGGGTGTTTTTCGCTTTTGGGTTTACTGTTGATTTATGATTAGATTTATGGCATGCAATTGGTTCGTAATATTTATGGCAACCCTGAAGTCAGGTTCTCCTTCTAAGACTTCTACCCTCTTTTCAATCTTTAGACATCTTCGTTTGTTCCTTCTCTAATTTTGTGGTATATATGATTATCCCATGTCAGTTGGATACATTTAATTTTCTTGAAAAAGAAAATGAAGAGTATGATTGATTAATTTTCATTTTAAATCCAATGTTTGTAATAAATTGGGTCCACCTGGATAGATGGGATATGAATATACAAAATTAATCTTATCCGACATCCAAATAGCCTATAATTCCGACTTACTTGAGTGGTCAATTTGGAGATTCATAATTTGATTTTCTGTGTTTAAGATTGATTATTTGTATTTATTTAGTGGCTTTTTAAACAAATACTAATACAGTATTCGAGCCAAAGTTGCTGGGTTTAAATTAACCCATAAGTGATATATTAGATCCGCGCCCGATAAGCTTCTTAGACAATTTTCAACTACACAATAAATAGGGAAAGTCTCTAGAATGTAACTAGTAGGACTTATAGAGCATCAATAACGTCATCTAAGCAATCAAAAGCATCCAACTTTAAGTTGTGTTGTACTACATTACATCTTTCTTCCTATAACAGAGTCCGGAATACTATAAAGGAGATTATAAAAAGTATGAATGTCACTCTCGAGATTACAACGTAGAGCCTAAATTAATTTTTGTCATAGTTGTTGATGGAGGTTAGAGTTATGGGTGGCCACAGGTCGATTCGTCATGGATGGTGGTTTTGATAAATTGAAGGTTGTTTTGGAGAATAATGTTATTTCTTTGATATACTAAAAAGCGAGAACAAGTGCAGTTAGTATAGAGCCTTAACTGCATATAGAAAAAGTTCAACATAGAGATTTGGATGTATTTCATCTTTCTACATGTTAATGCAACTGAAATGTGAATTAGGCAAATGAAAAATCTTAATGGGGCAGAACTCCAAACATTAGATGAAATATTTGATTGGAAAACCAGCTTGCTGATTCAAATGGAAAAAATTGTGAATGTATTAAAGTTGTCTGATGCAAGTAACTAATCTGTTTATGATGCTCTGCGATCAGACAATCACAATTGTATACCATTTAATGACATATTAACTGATAAACTACTCGAGGTGTTCAGGAAGATGTTTGGACATCAAACTTCTGCCACAAAAAAGGAATGGCTGAAGCACCACATAGTATTTGATTTGCAAAATCAAAACATGTGGTAGGATAACAATCAGCTGATCTGAAGGTATATCGTTGTTAGTATCATATGGTAATTTGCTTTGCTCTTTTTGCACTTTTGTTTTAATATATTAATCAATTATCTGAAGGACAATGATCATGAAATGCTATTTACAGTGCGAAAGAGAAGTGATTACTTCCTCCAATGCAAGTACCATCAAAATGCATCAATTAAAAAGAGAAAAAAATAACTTCATGGTAGAGCTTGCGGACTTGGTGAAATGCAGTTTCCTGTAGGTCATACAATTATTTAATTTACACACAATTTATGAAGTAGCTCTACATCCTTTGCATTACTTATTTATTATTTTTTACATAACTGATAGGACTTTTGTTTTTTATAATAGCAACATAACATCTGAATTAGCCGACATTGATTGGGACAACCTTGGCTTTGGCTTTACGCCTACTGATTGTATGTATGTCATGAAATATTCTGAAGGTGAAAACTTTTCTAAGGGTGAATTACAGTGTTACAGTAATATTGAGTTGAGCCCATCTGCTAAATTATTAAATTATGGACATGTTAGTTTTTACACTTTTGTATTATGATAGTATCTCATGAAACCTTTCTTATTCTTAAATATATTTCTTCTTTATTATTCATTTGAATGGTTACTGATTCAGCTCATTCGTCAGAGTCACCAAAAATGCTATTGGAAATATTAATAGGGATTGCTTGAAGGTTTAAAGGTATATCAAAAATATGACGGAAATATATTGTTCTTTCTACCTGAGGAAAATGCAATGCACTTGAAGATGAGTGCTGAACGCACGTGTATGCCTTCACCGTCTGCTGAACAGTTTGTGGAAGCAGTAAAAGCCATTGTTTTATCACAAGAAAGATGAGTAATATGTTACTTCTCTTTAGTTAAAAATTATCTTACTGAGTGATTCATGCGCCCACTAAATCCTTTTTTCTTTTCTTATTGATTTCTCCTCTTGGAAAAAAATGACTGTTTACATTGGTATTATTTACTGTCGATGAAAAAATTGTTGCATCAAGAAATGAACACGTGGAATTCTTTTGACATATGGAAAATAATTCTCCTGCTAATCTACACTTTGTAAAGTTCTATCATTCTTAAAGTTCTTCTTTTCTTCTTTGCATTTTGCACTTTACACTTTGGTGGACTATTCTGGAAATTCCACGTGAGCTTGTGCCTCGGAGATAATGACACCAAGAAAATTATATTTTTCATTAACAAAAAGATTTGGCACATAAATTATTTTTTTTAAATGTTCTTTCTTACTATGAAGAACTTTAAGGAATAATCATTCTTCTTACTGATCATAGAGTTTCCAATTTTGCACACCAGCCGGTATCAAGATGTGTCTGCTGCTATACATATGCCACTGACTCAGTAAATGATAACTGCAGCACAGGTTATTTTGCTAAGACTATTTGGAGGTATTATACTAGCCCCGTAGAATTCTTTTATATAACCTTTTGTCAGCATGTTTATTTTAGTGTTCAATTATGTCTTTATTGGAAATAATGTAGAGCTGATTGTGAGACTTGCACTTTATTCAATTTGTTTAACTGAATAGAATCTTCTGCTTTACCAACCGCATTTCTTATGGTTTATACTCACTGTCTTTTTCATAATAGGAACCAGCAGTTAATCCTTTCCTTGCTGAATTTTCTTTAGAATCCACCCTGCGCCATGAACCTACATCAACTCCTGAAAACGATTGAGTAAAAAGATAAAAATAAAGTCATCTTTGCGATCATCCGAGCTTCGACAAAAGGTAACATCTTCCATTCTGTTGGACAATGCGAAAAATTATTGAAGAGATATTCATCTTCGTGACTAATCATCTACCTTTTCTTGGCAGAGTTCTTTCAATACCGTGACTCTTAAAGACTTGATCATTCAAAGAAGGAGAATTGGATCTTTGAATGGACAACCAGTAATTTATAAATGATATTACTTTATACCTATTTTACCAAAATAAGTTTACCTAATTATCATATTTTCCTACATGCAAGCTTTTATTCATACATTGTTGCTACTTAAAAACACTCCCATTAAATTGTACTTACGGTGTCATTTTAAAATGGATCTATAAATATTAATATATAGGCGCACACTCACAATCACATAGAACACGTACTCATCATGGAGTACGAATTATGATCTTAAAGATCCTTAGGCCTTGGCTGATGATTTGTCTAGGAACATTCATGTCATTGGTGTATTTCTCCTACTCGATTGATGTTAGAAATTTCATTCCATCCTGTTTTGGTACACCGTTGATGATTGGGAGCTTCTTCCCTTACTCATTTGGAGTTTACATTCCAGTGGCACTTTGAAACATTCCTACATATTCAAATTTTATACTGGTTACATGTGTTTGTTTAAGTGTATAAATGGAATGTTCAGTGTGCTTTCATTACTTTGTTCACTTCCCTTTGTGATTTAGTTTGCAGTCATTGAGTTTAATCTTCCCCTTTACGTCCAATTTGTTTTCTCTTTTTTGTTGTTTCATAGCTCTTTCATTATCATTGATCATTTGTGCATACCTGATTTTGCAGCTTCCTATGGATTTTCAAACGGATATGACTAATCTGTCACGAATAAGGAATGGCTGAAGCACCACATAATATTTGATTTGCCAAATGAAGACATTTTGCAGGACAACATTTTCAGTGTAATTCGAAATGCTCTCTACATTCGAGTGAAAATGAAGGGGCTAAAGTCCGACCAGAAAGTCCTGAGGAGCTCCTTATAGAATCTACTGCCTTTGCAAGTTTATTTAATTATCGAAAAAATCCAAGGGTTCAACACATGGAAGAAGAGAACATATCCCGAATTCCTTCAAATGCTTATGTGACGCACGAGTTGATTCTTCTGGTACTCTTTCGGACCAGTTGAAAGATAGTACTATATACTTTGATAGTAATTTTAAATTCTACCATCTTACACATATTTGTATCAGCAGATGTTACTACAAACCCATACGATATTTAGGTAACATATTTGTAGTCTTTTATTTCTCTTTTGAGTACAACCCAGTAATAGCTCTGCAGTCTGCCATTTCTCTACACAAGCTCATCCGTTGGAGATATTGTCACTGTACTTTTTACTTACAACAGTGTAGTTCTCTTCACGGGCTATCCCCACTAATATATATATATAT
>AWOL01S0023013.1:85116-105945 GCA_000715115.1 Nicotiana otophora | reverse complement strand
GGGGGGGGGGGGGTTCTAGGGAATAATCAAATACTTTTAGAACTATCAACTTATAATTAGAATGTTAACAAAATAACAAGAAAAAGTTGAACAGTCGCAAAGAAAAAGAAAAGAAGAAAAAAACGAATGCATGATTGGAAGATCTAGTGTAGTGTGTGGAACTTTTTAGAAATGGCAAACTCCCTTATGGAACAATGACGCCCCTTTGCTGTTTTATGGAAGAAATTAATTAATATTTAGAATGGACCTAAAAAGCATTATGCAGTGGGTTCCCTTTCTCATGTTCCCTCTTGAACCAAGTTGGGTTTTCCTTAACCCATACTAATATTAGTATACATCAGAGAATTAAGTAACATAACCTGAATTGTTTAGTATGTGCAAGTTTTTGCTGTGATGAGTCTGATTCTTTCTCATTAATCTCATACAGCTCGTCACTGTTTTCTGGTATTTGCAGATTTCGATTTTTGATTGCCACAACAATAACCTGAAAAAGTCACAATTTTGTTTCACAAAGTATTGAATATTTCTTTCTTCTCTATTTCTTTTTACCGCATTAATTAGATAATTATCTACAACAACTCAATTTCAATCTCAACAAAATTATCACACTATGCAGTGCACGATCGATAAAAGTACATGATTCAACGATTACAATTAGACATACAAAATGTTTACATAGCAACATCTCCATCATAGTTCATGTTTAGAGGAGAACAAAGAAACTACTTGGTAAATTACCTAAGAAAGTGTTGAGGTTTTTTTGGTTTTAAGATGAAATAGTTTTAAAATGAGGGTGAATGGGAAATTGAGGGAAAATGAAATTTTTGAGTAAAATTTTAAGTTTCCCCCTCTTGACAATGAGACATTGTCCCATATTTGAAGAGGAAAAGAATTTTGGTGGGTATATATATAATTGCTCTTCTTGTAGCTCTTAAAGAGTTAAGAAGAAAGCAAGCCCCGCGCCGTCGTCGTCGTCGCTCGGCTTCGGCTTTTTCAGATTTGGTCAAATGATCGATTGATTGATTAACTTATTAACGTAAGATTATCCGCATTTGTAACGGATATGTTCCAATCCGATTCGTGTATTGACAAACTGCAAGCCGCCCCACCATGGCCAAGTGCTCTTCCCATCATGGCCTAATGCTCTTCCCACCATGAATGTGCTTGCTCCACAAACAAGCTAATGCTTGCTCCACCATGAAGGATGGACGATTGGTCTTCTTCAACATTGGTTGCTATATATATGTGCAATATTCCCTCCTCTCAGCATTTCCATTCGATTTTCTGAGTTTCTGCTCCTTTGTTCTGCATTGTTTTTAAACTTCAAACAAAGCAACTGTAAGTGTGATTTGCTACCGAACTTTGTGTTCGCTGAAACACTGGGGTTTGAAGTACCGCTACACCAGTGTGTCATTCGTTCTATCCTGGGAGGAAATAGTCTATAATCTTGGGTACTAGGGGGGGATTAAATTCCTTAAGGAAACACTGTGAATTCAGTGGGCTCGAATACGATTTATTATTTCATTACGATAATTTATATTTTGCAGAATTATTATTTACAAATACAGCAATATTGGCGGGACTAACAGAAAGTATTATACGTTACCAGGGACGGCCCAATATCACCCGAGGCCTAAAGCAAAGCCTTAATAAGAGGCCTTAATATATATATAAAATGAACATCGTTTTTTAAAAAAATAGACAAGTGAAGGATGTGGAATTTTAAAAAATGAGAACTTAGTTTTATAAAGTACAGAAAATTAAATGAATTTAACGTTGATTGCATCACAACTGAAATGGGAGAACCCAGAAAACATACTTCCTCCGTCCCAACTTAAGTGGCTCCTTTTTTTTAGTAAGTCCCTTTCTATATTTGGTAACAATTCAACTTTAGATTTTTCTTTTTACCATTAATGAGATGATTTCTAGCCCACATATTTCTATGATTTATTTAAGATTACAAGTTTCTAAAGTCTTCCTTTATTTCATAAACTCCATGTCTAGTCAAACACTTTCATATAAATTGGGACGGAGAGAGTATAATTTATGTAAGAAAAATAAATAATAAGTTAGATTATTAGATATAGTTACGTGACCAACTAATGAATAGAGAAATATAATTAAGTAAAAAAGTAAAATAAGATTGACAGAAAACTATTTTTGTTATATTAATTAGAGGATGAAATCGAGTTATTAAAAATTAATATGACAATAAAGAAATAAATTTATCAATAATAAAAGATAATTATATAAATAATCTACTACTATATATAAAAGATACTAGTAATTTTGAGCCCTTAAATATTTGGGGCCTAAAGCAAGTGTTTCACTTGCTTTAGTGTTGGGCCGCCCCTGGTCGCCACTATCAATTTATGTGGCGACTAAATGTGTCCCAGAAAACCATATTTCTTGTATTGAATTCTTGTTTACATGAAACTTTTGAAAGAGCGAAGGCTTCACTGTGAAGCCTTGGTACAGCAACAGCAGTTAAATGAGAGGAAAGGCACCTCCGCTCTATTAAAGAAACTAGTTAAGTTACAAGCGCGGTCATACATNCGGGACTAACAGAAAGTATTATACGTTACCAGGGACGGCCCAATATCACCCGAGGCCTAAAGCAAAGCCTTAATAAGAGGCCTTAATATATATATAAAATGAACATCGTTTTTTAAAAAAATAGACAAGTGAAGGATGTGGAATTTTAAAAAATGAGAACTTAGTTTTATAAAGTACAGAAAATTAAATGAATTTAACGTTGATTGCATCACAACTGAAATGGGAGAACCCAGAAAACATACTTCCTCCGTCCCAACTTAAGTGGCTCCTTTTTTTTAGTAAGTCCCTTTCTATATTTGGTAACAATTCAACTTTAGATTTTTCTTTTTACCATTAATGAGATGATTTCTAGCCCACATATTTCTATGATTTATTTAAGATTACAAGTTTCTAAAGTCTTCCTTTATTTCATAAACTCCATGTCTAGTCAAACACTTTCATATAAATTGGGACGGAGAGAGTATAATTTATGTAAGAAAAATAAATAATAAGTTAGATTATTAGATATAGTTACGTGACCAACTAATGAATAGAGAAATATAATTAAGTAAAAAAGTAAAATAAGATTGACAGAAAACTATTTTAGTTATATTAATTAGAGGAGGAAATCGAGTTATTAAAAATTAATATGACAATAAAGAAATAAATTTATCAATAATAAGAGATAATTATATAAATAATATATTACTATATATAGAGAAATAATAATTTTGAGGTCCTTAAATTTTTGGGGCCTAAAGCAAGTGATTTACTTGTTTTAGGGTCTGGCCGCCCCCGTACGTTATTTACCCTCAATATATTGACCGTATTGTATACTTTTATGAGAGGATATTAATGAAGCCTATTGCGGGAGAGTTCAATTGAACCCAACTTTTTTGAATGGAACATAGATGTGTGTGCGTGCGTGTGAAAGTAACGAAGTTTCAACAAATATTAAATTATGAATCCATAATTTCAAAAGTATAACGAGTTTTTAGTGTTAAGAAACTCAAAGCGCTGACACATCGATAAGTTTACGTTATCTGTTTTTTATGATTTACTTTCAAACACATTTTGAAATTATTTTTACTTCAAATTGGCATATAACACAAAGCATATATAATAAGAAGAGATTAAACCTGAAAAATTCTAGTAAGAGGGCTTCCAGCAGGACGTTGAAGGCGCAAGAAAGGCTTTCCAAAGGCAAAGAAAATAAAACCAAGTGCAGTACCAACCAAACTGATGAGAAAACCTTTCCACCAAGCTTTAGTTGTGCTAACATAGACAACAAACGTAACTCCAAAAGCCCCACCAATCACAGAACTAAGCAATACCAAATTGAAGTATCTCCCAAGAGCCTTAGCCTCCTTTGGATCCTTCTGATCAAATTGGTCAGCACCCAATGCGGGCAATGCTCCCCTAACCCCACCACTCCCTAATGCAAAGCAGCAAAGTGATGCATAGAAGAACACAGCTTTCCATCCTGATATGCAGTTTGGCACCACACACTCTGGTTGCAAACTCTTGTAATGAGCTTGAATTGTTATCAGTGCAAATGCCTACAATAATTACATGTCAGATTCCCTGTGTTTGATAGGACGGAAGTCATGAAAAGAATATCTTTTAGAGAAACATTTTTTCATGAAAAATATTTTTCCTGATTGATAATAATCTCTACCGATTAATTAGAGCAAGTGTAAAACGTAAAAGTTAAGGTAATTGTAAGTAAAATAACATTCATTCAAAAGTAATGGAAGAAAATCATTTTTTTCCTTTTGATAATATTTTCTAAGCACCAAACGCCAAAATATCATGATGTTTCATTGGAAAACATTTTTTCTGGAAATTAAAGATACCCCCCTCATACAAACATACCATAACACATTGGTTAGTTTTTTTTTCCAGGTGAATAACTTTATTGTCTTATTGTAAAATGTAGATATAGATGCTAAAATCTTTAACTTACTAGAATTTCGAAGGGTCCAAAAATTAGGACAGTGTGGTATCTGTTGATGTAAGTATCAGAAATGAAGCCACCGAGAATGGAGAGCAAGAACGTCGAGCCCATCAAGTTAGTGAGAGTATTAGCTGAGCCAGTGAGGTCAAAGCCCATCACAAAACTGAAGTATAATCCAAAACTCACCATGATTGCAATAAACCCCATGTTTTCTAATCCAAACAAACCTATAAAAAAATTGGCCAATAAAAAACCAGGTACATGATTAACAAGTTCTTATATTATACATAATAATTGGGAAAATTCTTACCATAGATGAAGGTGGTAGCTCTAAATCCACCTTTTCCTTTAGTTTTGCTTGAAATCACAGAATTATAATCTGCGCTTTTACCCTCCTCCTACAAAAGAAATTTAGAAACAACAACATAAGCATTAATTTAGTGTTTGTTTTTCTTTTACAGAAAAGGGAAAGCGAGCACTTACCATGGCTGCAGAGACAAGAGAGGATTGGCAGTAAAGACCAAAGTATCTTTTTAGGACCTTGGTTTTGATAGATGAGGATTTATAGTTATAATGCCAAGAATATAAAGTAGGAAAAGGCTTAGAGTGGGAACGTTGCATGTAACGTTCATGGCATAAAATTTATCGCTTTCTTGTTGTGAGAGGACGTCACTATCATTCTCTTTCTCCTCGGTTCGCCTTCAATGTTCATGATTAAGATGTGCGTGGCTGGCATCTAAGTTGGGGCTTACTTCACTTTGACAAATGACAATGCCCATTAATACATTAAACTATACTCCTAATATATTTGTCTTGTGGGCACACTTTGCTAAAGTATCTATTGAGTATTTTATTAACTTTATAACTCTCTCATTTCAGCCAAACAATCCTTGTTTTCTCAGTTGAAATGTATCTTAATTTATATTTCTTTGTTCTTTTTTTGGGTGTGATTTTGGGGGTTGGGCTATTGCTTCCAGATTTTGGCGCTACTATGCTAGAGTTGGCTGGAGAAATGATAAGTTTAATACGTATAAATAGCCAGCTCTTAAGGGGTATGCACATCTCATGTGTCCATTTTTTTAATCTAAAAATATGTCCTTTTGAAAAACATAAATATATTTGTTTTTTGAAAATGTCAATATAATTCTTACAATCAAACACCACTATAAGTTGTTGGGAATTTTCAAAATATATATTCTTCGTGGCAAAATATTTTATTAATATAGCCTCATCACAAAAATTCTCGTAGCAATAAGTATTGATCCTCAACAACGAAATGTTAAAGTTTATAGCTAACATTTAGTTACGGTACTTCTAGCTACGGATGCTACGGAAAAAAGAATTGTAGCTAAAGTGTTTAGCCACATAAATTTTCATATTTAGCTACGACGTACTTCGTAGCTATATATGCATAATGTTGTAGTGAAGGTATGGAAGAAAATGAGTTCGACTATCACGATTAAGGGTGTACAAACCGAAAAGTCAAATCAAACTGATTAAAAAACCCGATTAGGTTTGGTTTGATTTAGTTTGGTATTGAGTTAAAAAAAATCCGAACCAAACCGACATATAAATATATAATTTTTATATATACTTTTAAGACTTTTTATAGAATTTTCTTTAAAATAAATATCTAGAAATATTTGCGATTCTCTTATGGGATGTATATTTAGTTAAATATGAAGTGCTTCATATTTATTAACTTTAAATAATTAGTTTTATAATCACTTTCTTATCAAGTATTAGTGAAACGTGTCAATCTCTTTGTTCTTCCATATTTATATGTCAAGATCTATTAAATGCTTATATCTTTCTCAAGTTTGAATCTTATTTCGATAATTTAAAATTAAATAGAACATATCATAATATAGGCTCATATTTATTTTTATGTTTAATTATTAAATTCGGTTAATCTGAAAATGTACATCAATGTAAAATTATTGTTAAATGACTAAAAAATAACTATCATGTGTAACTAAGAAAATTCTTCCATAAAAATATTTTATTAAATCATATATTTGTTATTTTTTTAATTTTTAATAAACATATATTTACTTATCAAAAATTTAACAAAGTAAGATTGAAATAATATTCACATAATAAAAAACCCGAAAACCCGACAAGACTGAACCAATCCAAACCGATATAGTTGGTTTGGTGCTCTGGCGATGCTTGGAGGCTAAAGGGGTCTCATTAGCCTATATTAGGGTGATAAAGGACATGTATGATGAAGCTAAGACTCGGGTTAGGGCAGCGAGAGGAGACTCAAAACCCTTTCCGGTTAAGATGGGGTTGCACCAAGGATCAGCTCTTAGTCCATTCCTATTTTCCTTGGCGATGAACGCATTGACGAGACACATTCAAGGTAAGGTACCATGGTGTATGTTATTTGCTGATGACATAGTTTTAATTGACGAGACGCGAGGTGGTGTTAACGAGAGGCTGGAAGTTTGGAGACAGACCCTAGAGTCTAAGGATTTCAAGTTGAGCAGGACCAAGATGGAATACATGGAGTGCAAGTTCAGCAATGGTACCCAGGAAGGGGATATGGAGGTGAGGCTTGATATGCAAGTCATCCCCAAGAGAGGTAGGTTCAAGTATCTTGGATCTATTATATAAGGTAACGGGGAGATTGATGAAGATGTCACGCATCGTATCGGAGCTGGATGGATGAAGTAGAGGCTCGCTTCCAGTGTCTTTTGCGATAAGAATGTGCCGCTGAGACTTAAAGGTAAGTTCTACAAGGTTGTAGTTAGACCGACTATGTTGTCTCCCATCGCTTTCTTCCTTCCTTCTTGGTCTTCTTGGCTTGAGCTTCTGTTGAAACGTCTTTGATTTGGTTTCCTTTTTGATAGCTTTTTGTCCTAGCATCGTCTCCTTTGATTTAGCATCACCAACTTTTCTTTGATCTCATTTCCTTCTGTTGGTGCCTTGATTCCTACAATCAAAGTAGATAGGAATTAGTTTTGCACAATTATCACCATTGAAACTTAGATGTAACACCAAGGACCACTATATGTAATGCCTTCATGTTGTACGTCCTCCATGCTAGATTTGACAATACCCTAATATATTTGTCTTGTGGGCACACTTTGCTAAAGTATCTATTGAGTATTTTATTAACTTTATAACTCTCTCATTTCAGCCAAACAATCCTTGTTTTCTCAGTTGAAATGTATCTTAATTTATATTTCTTTGTTCTTTTTTTGTGATTTTGGGGGTTGGGCTATTGCTTCCAAATTTTGGCGCTACTATGCTAGAGTTGGCTGGAGAAATGATAAGTTTAATACGTATAAATAGCCAGCTCTTAAGGGGTATGCACATCTCATGTTCCATTTTTTAAATCTAAAAATATGTACTTTTGAAAAACATAAATATATTTGTTTTTTGAAAATGTCAATATAATTCTTACAATCAAACACCACTATAAGTTGTTGGGAATTTTCAAAATATATATTCTTCGTGGCAAAATATTTTATTAATATAGCCTCATCACAAAAATTCTCGTAGCAATAAGTATTGATCCTCAACAACGAAATGTTAAAGTTTGTAGGTAACTTTTAGTTACGGTACTTCTAGCTACGGATGCTACGAAAAAACAATTTGTAGCTAAAGTGTTTAGCCACATAAATTTTCATATTTAGCTACGACGTACTTCGTAGCTATATATGCATAATATTGTAGTGAAGGTATGGAAGAAAATGAGTTCGACTATCACGATTAAGGGTGTACAAACCGAAAAGTCAAACCAAACCGATTAAAAAACCCGATTAGGTTTGGTTTGATTTAGTTTGGTATTGAGTTAAAAAACCCGAATCAAACGGACATATAAATATACAATTCTTATATATACTTTTAAGACTTTTTATAGAACTTTCTTTAAAACGAATGTCTAGAAATATTTGTGATTCTCTTATGGGATATATATTTAGTTAAATACGAAGTGCTTCATATTTATTAACTTTAAATAATTAGTTTTATGATCACTTTCTTATCAAGTATTAGTGAAACGTGTCAATCTCTTTGTTCTTTCATATTTATATGTCAAGATCTATTAAATGCTTATATCTTTCTCAAGTTTGAATCTTATTTCGATAATTTAAAATTAAATAGAACATACCATAATATAGGCTCATATTTATTTTTATGTTTAATTATTAAATTCGGTTAATCTGAAAATGCACATCAATGTAAAATTATTGTTAAATGACTAAAAAATAACTATCATGTGTAACTAAGAAAATTCTTCCATAAAAATATTTTATTAGATCATATATTTGTTATTATTTTTAATTTTTACTAAACATATATTTACTTATCAAAAATTTAACAAAGTAAGATTGAAATAATATTCACATAACAAAAAACCCGAAAACCCGACAAAACTGAACCAATCCAAACCGATATAATTGGTTTGGTGCTCTGGCGATGCTTGGAGGCTAAAGGGGTCTCATTAGCCTATATTAGGGTGATAAAGGACATGTATGATAAAGCTAAGACTCGGGTTAGGGGAGCGAGAGGAGACTCAGAACCCTTTCCGGTTAGGATGGGGTTGCACAAAGGATCAGCTCTTAGTCCATTCCTATTTTCCTTGGCAATGAACGCATTGACGAGACACATTCAAGGTGAGGTACCATGGTGTATGTTATTTGCTGATGACATAGTTTTAATTGACGAGACACGAGGTGGTGTTAATGAAAGGCTGGAGGTTTGGAGACATACCCTAGAGTCTAAGGGTTTCAAGTTGAGCAGGACCAAGATAGAATACATGGAGTGCAAGTTCAGCAATGGTACCCAAGAAGGGAATATGGAGGTGAGGCTTGATATGCAAGTCATCCCCAAGAGAGGTAGTTTCAAGTATCTTGGATCTATTATACAAGGTAACGAGGAGATTGATGAAGATGTCACGCATCGTATCGGAGCTGGATGGATGAAGTAGAGGCTCGCTTCCAGTGTCTTGTGCGATAAGAATGTGCCGCAGAGACTTAAAGGTAAGTTCTACAAGGTTGTAGTTAGACCGACTATGTTGTATCGAGCAGAGTGTTGGCCGGTCAAAAACTCTCATACCCATAAGCTAAAAGTAGCTGAGATGAGGATGTTGAGGTGGATGTGTGGGCATACATGGTTGGATAAGATTAGGAATGAAGTTATTCGGGAAAAGGTGGGAGTGATCCCTGTGGAGAATAAGATGCGGGAGGCGAGGTTGAGATAGTTCGGGCATGTTAAGAGGAGAAGTATAGAAGCCCCAGTTAGAAGGTGTGAGCGGTTAGTCGCAGTGGGCCACATGAGGGGTAGAGGTTGACCTAAGAAGTCTTGGGGAGAGGTTATTAGGAGGGACATGGCGCAGCTGGAGCTGACTGAGGACATGGCCCTAGACAGGAGGGTGTGGAGGTTAAAGATTAAGGTAGAAGGTTAGTAGGTAGTCGAGCGTTTCTCTTTGTCTTACTCAGTTCGCTAGCATTAGTGTTAATATATTATCTTTTATTCATAGATGTCTATTACTACCTAGAGTTTGACTGCATTCTTGAATTCGATCTTATTTCATCTTGTTGTTATTCCTATTTATTGCAATTACCTTTTTTTCAGTCGTTCACTAGCCGAGGGTCTGTCGGAAACAGCCTCTCTGCCCTTCCAGGTGTAGGGGTAAGGTTGCGTACATCTTACCCTCCCTAGACCCCACTCGTGGGAGACTACTGGGTTTGTTGTTGTTGTTGGTTTGATTTTGATAAAAACCGAACCAACTCAGTCCATGTACACCTCTAATCACAATATATAGTTTTATGTGCTTAGTTTAAGCACAAAAAAACATATTTAAGACCTAAAACAACTTCTAAATGGAGTTCTTTTTTAGGGTTCTAACATATTAAGCTACTAAAGTGGCTGCTCACAAAATATAACATGGTCAGCTGTTCTTTTCCATTTTGAAATCGATGCTTACAAGTTGGAATATATTGCAGGAATGAATTAGGTAACTCAGCCATTTATTCACTGGCTTATCTTTACTTGATTGTCTTATATAGTCTTGTGAAGTAGTGTCAACTGCGTGTAGTGGGCACATATACTAAAGTAGTTGTAACATATCCTTTCTCCCAACTCTACATGCCTTGTCTAGTCTAAGAAAAAAAAATTAAGGTAATGCAGACATTCGTGGGGGCCCTCAAAAAAAACCAAAGAAGATAAAACTAAAAAGCAATTCTTGGCTAGTTACAGTCAATTTCAAGTGGACTTTTCTGCAGAATCAAATAAGTAAAGAAAATAGAGGGCTCCTGGCTCCATCTTAATTGAGAAGAAAAGGAATGCATAAGCACATCTTCCTTATTACAAAAGTGATATCTGTGTGACTTGTCCAAATACTTGTTTAATTGAAAAATACAACTCACAAGTATATATGATCTCCAAGTTGATAAACAAAAATAACATGGATATGCCTTGACCAAAATTTTGGTGAGCAAAAATCGGACCATAGGAAGCAGAACTTCCTTTATAATTTTTCCAATTTCTACTCTTTTTATTACAGAACAATCACCTACTCAATACTTAGATCCGTCTCTATCCAAACTTTCTATTTCATCCCTACATCCTCCATTAGGAAGAAACTAATGAAAAGACTTGGTCTGATCCACCATGTTAGATCCATCTACTTTGTTTAAATTAGAGGTAAATGAATTCTACAATATATATGCGCCAATGCTAGCAACATTTGTATCATTTGGTTAAATATAAAATAGTTTTAGAACAAAGCATTTATAATGCAAGTCTACTACTACCATTTGAGTTGGGAATTCTTTTCATTCTCTCTTTGGATAACACTACTAAAAATTCACTTAAAACCGTCCAAAAGAACTGACTGATTTCGGTCGGTAATGGCCAATAACCGTCCAAAACTCGATAAATTACGTGTGATCGATAATTTAATGGTCAGTAGAGCATACCGATCAAAGTCGGTCAGTATTTTTCTAACTGTAACGATTTGACCGGTCATTTTGAGAATTAGCATTCTGTTCGGTAGCTTAAGGTCTCGAGTAGCTTTGTATTATGTATTATGACTTGCGTGTGTGGTCGAGTTCGATTTTCGGATGATTCGGGATTGATTTGGAAGAACAAATTTTGTTTTAGAAGCTTAAGGAAAAAGAGTTGACCAGACTTTAACTTTTGTGTAGACGACTCTGGAATGGTATTTTGATGAATCTCATGGCTTCCTACGCTGATTTTGGACTTAGGCGTATGCCCGGATTTGGATTTGGAGGTCCGTAGGTTGATTTGATGCATTTTGGAAAAAGTTGAACGTTTGGAAGGTTGAGGCATTTGACCGGGAGTTGACCTTATTGATATCATATTCAAATTTCGATTTCGGGAGTTGGAATAGCTCTGTTGTGTCATTTGAAACTTGCATGCAAAGTTTGACATCATTCTGAGTGGATTTGATATGATTCGGTGCGAGTTGTAGAAGTTGAAAGTTCATAAGTTTGATTTGAGTTGCGATTCATAGTTTTGATGTTGTTTGATATAATATGAGGCCTCGAGCAGGTCCATGTTATGGTATGGAACTTGTTGGTATGTTTGGACGGGGTCTCGAGGGGCTCGGGTGAGTTTAGGATAGGTTTGTGTTGTGTTGCGCTCGTTTTTTATGTTTCAACGTCGTTTCTTCAAGCATAAATGATATCACATTAATAAAATAAGATCCAATTTCTATTTCGATTGAAGCATTAGATCCATATCATAATTACAGAGTGATAGCAAAAAGAATTGTCGAATTTGGATATCGTATGAGAGATTTATGTTCATTTTAGTGTCGGAAAAGAGAGTTGATGTTGGTGCTTCGCATATGCGAAATTGGGTCCGTATCTGCGACCCCGCAGGTGCAAAAAATGGTCCGCAAAAGCGGAAATGACAGCTGGAAACGCACAGGTATGGATTTGTGGGCGTAAAAGCGAAAATGCCTGTGTATAAAAAAAATCATACTGCGCTCTTTTGGTATTTGGAGCATATCTTGAGTTCTAGAGCTCCGATTGAGGTGATTTTCACGGCGTTCTTCTCGTATTTTAATGGGGATTTGAGTCGTTTAGAGTTTGTTTCACACGAGAAGGTCATTTTAGAATATCTATTTAGCTTCTTTGAGGTATTTATCTTGCCTAACTTTGTGTGGGGGAAACTACCCCTTAGGATTTGAGTCGTTTATGTTATTTGTGTCATGTGAAGGCCGTTTACGCGAGGTGGTGAGTACGTACTCGAGCTTATATGTGGAAATTGACTGGATTAGACTCTTAGGCTTCTTTTATGTACTTATCTGGAATTGTTAGCACATGTTATATCTTTTATTCGTCATGTCTACTATCACATATCTTATTTGAAATTGTCATTACATGTCACATTCTTTACTTGTCGAGTTTCCTCTTATATACTTTATTTGAAGTTGTTACCACCTTTATCATTATATGATTTCTTTCATTGTTGAGTTATCCTTAGTTGAAATATTGTATATGATATTCTTTTGTTGTCTGGTTATTCTCATGCATTTAGACGTAGTACTCTTATACACTTGAATCCGAAGGTTGACATTTCATGGAAATACTTTCACTATCGAGTTTATCCTTAACAAATAATTGGAATTGAGGTTATCGAAAGTCCTTTATCTATTTTAATTGAAGTTGTATTTAAAAGGGGGTGTTGTTCCTTATTTAGTTACTTTTTCATTCATTTTGTTGTAATTGAGATTCTATACATATTATGTTTGAGCCGTGGGCTATTTGTTGTGGAAATATTGATATTGTTGGATCTTTGAAAAGGTTGTGGCCTATGGGCACTTGTGGTACGAGTTGACATGTAGTGTTTTTGTGATGTTAGTACATGTGAATTGTTGTGTGGTTTGGCTGTTGTTATGCGGAGTATAAGGGTGGCATTTCACTGTCGTTGTTATGCGGGGCATGAGGGTGGCATTTCACTGTTGTTGAATGTATGGAGTGATATGGGTGGCTATTGTGTTATTATTTGGGCGGAGCCATTAGGTGGCTATTATTATCAAAGTGATACGGGTGGCTATCAGAGTAATACGGTTGGCTAATGATATTGTCAGGGCAAAGTGATACGGGTGGCTATCGGAGAGATAAGGGTGGCAATGTCAGGGATGATGTGTGATGACTTGGGGACATTGTGTTGGTGATTTTCGTGTGATGGTGTGCGTTTCCTTGGGTATGCCATACACCTTACGTGACTTGTTGTGTTGTTTCGATGAGCTACTCGATGTCTTTGATATTACTTGTTGACTTGGGCTACAATAGTACACTCGCACAAGCGTACACCGTATCATGCCACTAATACTAGCTCAAGAGTATAAGACTTGACATTTATTAATCATGCACATGTGTTCTTGTATTATCTGTTTCTATGTTGATATTGAGCATGTGATCATGGCGGACGGATTGTGATTGTGAGCCTATGACCATGCCGGACGGATTGTGATTATGAGCATGTGATCATGCCGGGCGGATTGTGATTGTGAGCCTATGACCATACCGGGCGGATTGTGATTGTGAGCCTGTGACCATACCGGGCGGATCGTGATTGTGAACCTGTGATCATGCCGGGCAGATTGTGATTGTGAGCCTGTGACCATGCTGAGCAAATTGTGATTGTGATCCTATGACCATGCCGGGCGAATTGTGAATGTGAGCATGTGATCATGCCGGACAGATTTAG
This sequence comes from Nicotiana otophora, assembly GCA_000715115.1. Taxonomy (NCBI): domain Eukaryota; kingdom Viridiplantae; phylum Streptophyta; class Magnoliopsida; order Solanales; family Solanaceae; genus Nicotiana; species Nicotiana otophora. Next base: position 91,757 of record AWOL01S0023013.1, on the reverse strand, counting down.
ATATTGGCACGTGAGTTGTCTGTGCGGGTGTAATTTGAAATGTGGACACATGGTGCCGTGAGCATATGATGGTGGGTTGAGACACGTGACTTGTGACTATGAGATTAGGTATCTCGGGTAATTATCGTTGCGAAACGTGTCTTAGAACGACTTGATTAATTGGTTGTCATTTGTGTTCCTTATTTGATTTTAATGGTATTTTCACAGAATTCTTATTGCTTTACTGTTTATGTCACATGTTGATTCTTGTTTCCATTGATTGATTCTTGCTTTCATTATTAGCTTTATACTTCTATATTGCACAGATTAGTTTTTCTAGTGAGTGTCTTGACTTGCACCCCTTTCACTACTCCACCGAGGTTAGTCTTGATACTTACTAGGTACCGACCGTGGTGTACTCATACTACACTTCTGTATATTTTTGTGCAGAGTCATGCATTGGAGACATTGGACTCGGGCAGAGTTAGCTTGTTGATCGCGAGGATTCAAGGTAGAGTTGCTTGGTCATCGCAGTCCCTTGGAATCCTTTCCTTATATTATACTATTAGCTTGTCATTTGAACAGTATTGTATTTCGATCTTTGAGATCATTCCATGTATTCAGCTAAAGTTTATGACTTTGTATTACTAGTCTTGGGAGGTTGTTATGATTATTGCCACGTAGGCTCATTTCGTTCTTGTTTCGGTATGCATATTAAACTCTATTTCAAATTATCATTGTTAAAAACTGGCTTGATTGTTATAGTAATCAGCTTACCTAGTCTTAGAGACTAGGTGTCATCACGACATTCTATGGAGGGAGTTTGGGATCATGACACTAACTAAACTATTCACATCAATACAAACTTAAACATTCAATTTACACCATAGGTAATCAATTCAATTCAATTCAAAGTTAACAAGACCTAAACCCTAAAATTTTAATAAAATTCAAAGTAAAACAATTAATTTAAATACTAATTAACTAATTCATAACTAATTAATAAAACATTAAAATTATGCAAACAATGTAAGTTCAAATCGAAACCTGAAATATTTAGGAGGTGGATGAGGAGGGGTAGTGGCGATAATTGCAGCGGCAGCGGTGGAAGTGGCCGGAACGGAGGAAGTTGAGGTAGCAACGGATGAGTGGGGAATGGTATGTGTGTGAAGAAGAAGTGAAGGAGTGGGGGAAGGGGCTCTGTGTGTGAGGGAGAAAAGGGTGAGCATAATCTTTATTAATAATTATATTTACTAATTACTTTTAATAAACTAATATTAATTCCATTTAATCATTATTTCTTAAAAATATATAATTTAAAATATAATTATAAACTATAAGCATATTGTAACGACCCGGCTGGTCGTTTTGAGTATTTACACTTCGCTCGGTAGTTTACGGGCATGAGTAGCTCCATATGATGTATTTTGACTTGTCTGAATTGTCGGTTTTGGTTTTCAGGTTATTCGAAATCGAATTGGAAGAATGGATTTCATTGTTGAAGTTTTAAATTGGGAGAGTTAACATAAACTAAACTACTATCGTATATCGCATCCCGTGGGCGGCCTTCAAAGGCTATAATTTGTAGGACGAGACGCTAACCTATGCCCGTACATTTCAACCTGTCTCCTTGGGACTTAGCTTTGAAGATGAATTCCCAGTTAGCCGATTACCTTGCTCGGTTAGGAGAACAGTTAGAAGTAGGAAAAGATGCTGACACGAACAGTTAAAGAATTTTCCGTCGCTTCAGGACTGCCAGCCTATTCGCTTTGAGCCGAAGCAGACGCTGCCCATGGAGAGCCTTTTCCTTTGTGAACATTTGTGTGCCCATAAGACATGACAAAAATTGGGCTTCTAGACGCCTTACAATAAAGAAGCCCCAGCCCCTTGGTGTCTTACACGTCTTCTTCGACTCAACGACAAGAATTTCTGACTTGCTTGCTCGCTTGATCACTGGAATCGAAGCCAACACGAGGATGTGAGGGCAAGCGGAATACAATAGAGAACAAAATCTACTCGATGGAATGCTACTTAAGTCCTTATCAAAAAGTCAAAGTAAAGGCGAACGACATTATGTTCTACAGCTACAACACTGAATATTTCTTATTAATATTAAACATCTTAATAGTAGAACTACTTTCGTACTACTAAACAAGGAAACCTCTGGTTCCCTTTGTTTGAATAAATGCCGCTTATTTTAGTTTACATTCAAACCAAAGTAAACCAAGCCTAAGCAGTCACGACATCTTATTGATATTGATTGAGGAGTTTGATGAAGTTTAGCTGACTAAATCTATAAACCTAGAAAGTCACCGTCACTGGTACTTTTTTATTTAAATTTGACTCTATAGGTAGGTATCGGCGGGGCTTGCGTAATGTAGTTGTAGTTAAGGCTGAAGTAGAGCTTTTTATTTTAGAAGATCTACTGAAGTACCAAAGGCGAATGAGGCTCTCGGGCCGGGACGCCTGGCAGAATACTTGGCCTCCTGCGATGGAAGTGAGACTCAAAGGGTGAGCTTATGACGGTTAACTTCTAGCACTAAATAATAGGCATTAGGCATTCTGAGCTAAAAGGAGGCAAGAAAATGAAATTAGGCATTACGGGCCGATTACAAGAAAAGCAAAGCTTCGTAGACTCGGTCAAGTCACTTATAGAATGATGACGACTATTTTCCACTTAATTAATAAGTGAAGGGGAGAAGGAAGCGAGGCTTAGCGTGCTTTATAAGGCCGACCACTACATAAGCCGTTGGCGGAGAAAGCTCGAAGAGCTTCCTTTCATTCATTACTATGCCAAGGTCCCAGGTCTCTGAGTCAGCCCGCGCTTTTTCGAAGAATCCTGCACCCATGGGCATACGGCCTGGCAGGCCTTCCCTTTCCAAGAAGATCCAGATCGAAAGAGACGGCACTCGTCAGAACCAGCCCTATCTTAGGTTGGTTCAGGCGATCTACAATGCGGAGATTCTCTATGGGACGAGAAATAGGAGACCCCCTTTTTGGCCTTTCTGAAGTGTGGCCCATACATGGCCAGGAGGAAAAGAAAAGGGGGGGCCTTAGCCCTTAGAATCGAATTCTAAACCGGCGTGGTGCTGCTGGATGCTTCTAATCAATAGAATAAGAAGAGGACCAAAACGAAAGACCACCAAAAGTAACGACCACCAAGATAGGCATAGTAATTCGATCTTTTGATCACCCATTTTTTTAAAACCATTTTTTGGGGCTTCCACCTTAAACACGGAAGATTGGATTCCCTGAATCAAGAGTTTTTCATGTCTTGGTATCGTAGTCACTCTATTATTCTTATTGATTACCATATCTCGGTGCTACGTTATTATTTCGCTTTTATTATCGTGAACATTAATTTTGTGGGGGGTTTATTCTCAACAATTAGTATCAGAGCATAAGTTCTGCTCGTTCACAGAAATACTATTCACTGTCGGTATTACTATACTCGGTGGAAACAAAATGTCCGGAGTAAAGTACGAGGTAGAAAAATTCAACGGAGATAGAGGTTTCTCAACATGGCAAAGAAGGATAAGGCATATCATCCAATAAGGATTACACAAGGTACTAGAGGTTGATGCCAAAAAGCCGGATACCATGAAAGCTGAGGATTGGCTAACTTGGACGAAAAGGCTACTAGTGCGATCAGGTTGCACTTATCAGATGATGTGGTAAATAACATCATTGATGAAGACACCGCATGTGGTATTTGGACAAGGTTGGAAAGCCTATACATGTCTAAAATGTTGGGAAATAAATTATACCTGAAGAAGCAGTTACATGACCTACACATGGGTAAAGGTACGATTTTTTTATCATATTTAAATGTACTTAACATACTAATCACACAGCTCACTAACCTCGGAGCCATCTTCCTCTTAAACTCGTTGCCATCTTCGTACGATGATTTGGCAACAACCATCTAGCACGGTAAGACCACCATTGAGTTAAAAGATGTCACACTGTATCTTCTACTCAATGAGAAGATGAGAAAGAAGCCTAAAAATCAAGGATATTCTCTCATCACAGAAGGTAGAGGTAGGAGTTACCAAAGGAGTTCAAGAAATTATGGTAGATCCGGAGGTTGTGGCAAGTCCAAGAACAGATCCAAATCAAAAGTCAGAAATTGCAACAACCGCGATCAACCAGGTCACTTTAAAAGAGATTTCCCAAATCTAAGAAAGGGAAAGGTGAAAGCATTGGCCAGAAGAATGACGACAACACAACTATGACAGTGAAAAATAATGATAATGTTGTTCTCTTCATAAATGAGGAAGAGGAATGCATGCACTTGTGTAACGACCTGATCGGTCGTTTTGAGTATTACAACCCCGTTTTTCCATTTATTTCTCAAATTGTACTTTACAGTTGTTGTGTGACTTGCCGGGGCAATTGGTTCGGGTCCGGTGAGGTTTTGGAATGAATTGGAATACTTAGTTTTAAGGTTTAAAGCTTATGTTAAAATAGTGATCGGATATCGACTTATGTGTAAACGACCTCGGAATTTAAGTCTGATGATTCCAATAGATCTATATGGTGATTTTAGACTTAGGAACATGTCCAGAAAATTATTTGGAGGTCCGTAGTAGAATTAAGCTTGAAATGCCGAAAGTTGAATTTTTGGAAAGTTTGACCGGGGGGTTGACTTTTTGATATCGGGGTCGGAATCCGATTCTGGAAATTGGAATACGTCCGTAATATGAAATGTGACTTGTGCGCAATATTTAGGGTTAATCGGACGTGAACTGATAGGTTCCGGAGTCGTTTGTAGAAACTAGCAATTTCAAAGTTCATTAGGCTTTAATTGGGGTGTAATTCATGGTTTTAGCGTTGTTTGAGGTGATTTGACGGTTTGACTAAGTCTGTATGATGTTTTAGGACATATTGGTATATTTGGTAGAGGACTCGAGGGGATAAGGTAAGTTTCAGATGGTTAGCGGGTTGGATTTTGGACTTGGAACTCTACTGAAATCTTTCTGATGCACCATCTGGTATCCTCCATCGCGTTCGCGAGTGGAGCCTCGCATTCGCGAAGAGGAACTGAGAGGCTGGAAATATTTGCTCTTCGCGTTCACGAAGAGAAGAATGCATTCTCAAAGGGTGGACTGGGTGTGTATCGCGAATGCGTGAGGTGTTACGCGTTCACGAAGAAGAGAGGAAGTAGCTGAGGACCCCAGGCAATTGGTCTATGCGTTCGCATAGAGGGTGTCGCGTTCACGTAGTGAGGGGGAATGAAGCATCACATTCGTAATTGGTTGAACGCATTCGCGTAGAAGGCATTGAGGTAGAGGCACTTTGTGCTTCGCGAACATAAGGGTTATGTCGCATTCGCGAAGGAGGAATTTGGACGGGAACTATTTTGTGCTTCGCGAACGCAAGGCACTGACTGCGTTCGCGAAGAAGAAAAGCTTGGGCAGTGAGTTTAAGTTCTGAATAGTTTTGACGGATTTGAGCTAGGGAAGAGGCGATTTTCGGGAGTGTTTCAAGGGAAACAACGGGGTAAGTGATTCTAACTCAGTTTTGGTTAAATTACATGAATCTATTATTATTTTTATCAATAAATTAGTGCTTTGGGTTGAAAATAGTAGAAAAATTCATAGATTTTAATTGAGGATTTGAAGGTCGAGTTATGGTCGGATTTGAGTATTTTTGGTATGGTTGGACTCGTGGTTGAATGGGGGTTCGGATTTTGTGAGTTTTATCGGATTCCGAGACGTAGGCCCCATGGGTGATTTTTTGGGTGTAATTTTGGATTTTTGGAAAATATTAGAATTTTAATATGGAATTAATTCCTATAATTTTTGTGAGCTGAATCAAATTAATTGTGACTAGATTCGAGCCATTTTTTGATACGCGCATAATAGAATTTCTAGAGCATTGCTTAGCTTGCTCGACATTGGATTTGGCTTGTTCGAAGTAAGTAACTCTTCTAATCTTGGAGTTGAGGGTATGAACCCTGAATATATGTATTTTGTAAATTGTTGGGAGGTGACGCACATGCTAGGTGACAGGCGTGTAGGCATGCACTATAGAAATTGTGACATAATCGTTTCTGTGGAAGATTGTAGTTAAATGATCTTGGCATTTTCTATGCGATTTTATGAGTTAAAGAAATTGAGCTGAAATGCATATTAAAAATCATGTTGAGGCTATGTGCCAGTATTATTGGGACCCACAGAGGTCATATTATTGTGAAATATTTATTTTAAAATGAAAATTTATACTCAGTCATATTTATTTTATTGCATATCATATCTCAGTCTCTGTTGTTATTTATTGATACATCATATCATCATTTTTGGGCTATTCTCATGACATTGTGAGCCCATGAAAGAGAGACTGGAGAAATTGATGACTGAGGGAGGTCGGGGGCCTGATTGTGAGGATATTTTTGGTATCGGGCTGCACGCCGCAGTAGGCCATGTTGGCTTTATATATATTATACTATTGCATGTGAGTTGGCTGTGCGGATCTATATATTATACTATTGCATGTGAGTTGGCTGTGCGGATCTATATATTATACTATTGCACGTGAGTTGGCCGTGCGGGTCTATATATTATACTATTACATGTGAGTTGGCCGTGCGGATCTATATATTATACTATTGCACGTGAGTTGGTCGTGCGGATCCAAATATTATTATAGCATGTGAGTTG
>AWOL01S0023013.1:70280-84643 GCA_000715115.1 Nicotiana otophora | reverse complement strand
TGTAGTTAAATGATCTTGGCATTTTCTATGCGATTTTATGAGTTAAAGAAATTGAGCTGAAATGCATATTAAAAATCATGTTGAGGCTATGTGCCAGTATTATTGGGACCCACAGAGGTCATATTATTGTGAAATATTTATTTTAAAATGAAAATTTATACTCAGTCATATTTATTTTATTGCATATCATATCTCAGTCTCTGTTGTTATTTATTGATACATCATATCATCATTTTTGGGCTATTCTCATGACATTGTGAGCCCATGAAAGAGAGACTGGAGAAATTGATGACTGAGGGAGGTCGGGGGCCTGATTGTGAGGATATTTTTGGTATCGGGCTGCACGCCGCAGTAGGCCATGTTGGCTTTATATATATTATACTATTGCATGTGAGTTGGCTGTGCGGATCTATATATTATACTATTGCACGTGAGTTGGCCGTGCGGGTCTATATATTATACTATTACATGTGAGTTGGCCGTGCGGATCTATATATTATACTATTGCACGTGAGTTGGTCGTGCGGATCCAAATATTATTATAGCATGTGAGTTGGCCGTGCGGATCCAGATATTATTATAGCACGTGAGTTGTCCGTGCGGATCCAGATATGATATTATAGCACGTGAGTTGTCCTTGCATCACGTGAGTTATCCGTGCTTATAGCGCTTGGGTTGTAGGAGCCCCTCATGAGTTTGTACACTCCCTAATGAGTGCAGTCGACTATAAACAGGGATCGAGCTGCACGCCGCAGTAGGTATTGTATAGCACTGAGTGATTGAGTGTGCTGAGCATAGTGAGAGAGAATGCGAGACGGTGAGATTGAGTACTCTCAGAGTGTGAGTACATGAGTACAATCTCTGAGATATATTGCAGTGACATGCACACATGACATATATGCATAGAGATTTGTTTTCCTCATGCTGTACGGTATCACATTATTCATGATTTCTCTCACATGTTGACAGATGGGTATAGTGATGCATTTGTTTTACACTGGTTATCTGGGAAAGAAAATGAGATATTTTATTTATTATTGAAAGGATTTTGGAAAACTTACTGTTTTCAAACGTATTCTTATTTTTGGTAACTTCGGTATACGATTCGGGTTTTCATTGATGTACCTGAAAGGCAGAACTATTTTCAAAAGTCATAATTTAGCTTAGCATTTATTCTTGAGTTACTTCTGGTATTACTTGTTTAATATTGTTATGAACTATTATTGGTTATGGAAGTTGGACTCTGACCTTGGTAGAAGCTCGCCACTACTTTCAACTTACGGCTAGGTTTGTTACTTACTCAGTACATGGGGTCAGTTGTACTGATACTATACTTCTGCATATTTCGTGCAGATATTGGCTGTCGTTGTTGCTGTGCTCGATGGTTGTGGGATCTGAAGATGTACCTGTGTTCCTGTTGTAGCTGCCTCTTGTTCAAGGTAGCCTTAGATTTATAAAAGCTCTGTTTATATATTATTCAAATAGACTATGTATTTATTTCATTTTCGCTTTGTATACTTTATTCTTAGATGCTCATGATTTGTACTACCAGTTCTTGGGGAGATGTATTGGTTTTAGATATTTTCTTTTAATTAATTTTCTTAGAATTGGATAGTTGAAAATTGGCTTACCTAACGGGTTGGGTTAGGTGCCATCACGACTAGTGGGATTTTGGGTCGTGACAAGGTGGTATCAAAGCTCTAGTTTCATAGGTTCTACAAGTCAATGAGCAAGTGTCTAGTAGAGTCTTGCGGATCGGTATGATGACGTCCATACTTATCTTAGAGAGGCTACAGGACATTTAGGATATATACTTCCTATCTTTATTTCCTTATCGTGCGGGATTGATTCAGCTTGGGACATAACTCTTTGAATTCCTTCCACGTATTAGTATGCGCACATGAGCGCTCGGTATCAGTTATGCATCGTCGGCTTGTGATTCTATGAATGAGGTTCAAGATGTGTATTCTATGTTTTGGTGTTGGGCTAGTCTGAAAGACTTGAGGCCAGGTTTAGACCGCAACTTAGGCTCAGTAGCTTCAGTTGTAACCTATACATTTGGACTCATATGTCTGGTAATATCCCTACGAGTGGAATTTGTGGTTCGATGATCGGTGGAATGGCTTTGTGATGAGTATGATGTAACTGCAGGATGTGTTAAGACGATTTGAATGTGACGAGAAATGTTTCCTTGAAATGTAAAGGAAGGCCATTGGGTGCTTTATTTTCGTTTTGACGTGACGTACAATCTCGAGTGTGAATGTTTTGAAAGATCTTTCACGTTGTTAAATTTTGGGGCAAATTAAATTCTCATGTCTGGTTAATGAGTTTGGACTCGGAAAGATTAAGTGATTTCATAGTAATTGTGGCTGCGAAAGGGTATAACAAGATACCAATTTGAGACTAAGCAGGTGGGTTATCTCTTGCAAAGTAATCTATATAGGTGTGTTCCTTATGATGTGAATATAGAGTTTTTTTTCTACCACCGGGGGCGTATGTGTTGAGATTTGAATTTGAATCGGGTTGAGAAAATTTGACTTGATTGTCGCGAGAGTAAATGCTAACTTAGCGGGTGATTGAGGTATTTTATGTTGGGTGTTGCATAAGCTTGAGAAGCATTTGCGTTGAACTAACTGCAGTATTATGGCAGTAATGAAGTGTGGGTATTATGAGTTATCGAATGTTTTGTTCTATGGCTTTGAGCCAAGTGGGGGAGTTTGCTATGTATAATTCAATTTCATGATTATATGTAAAGGTTTAGTTTTGGGCTGAGGCATACTGGTGGGTTAGTTATGACTTGCAAAAGTTGAGATTGATGATGACTCGAATAAGAAAATTCCTAGATACGGGTTATATTGCACTTATGGGTATATACAAATCGTGAGATGAGTGAGTTGTTATTTGTGAATGATGTAGTATGCACGGAGTATGAATTTGATAGGTAGTATTAAAGTAGAGTTACTTCTTTGAGAGTTGTTGTGCTAATGGGAAACGTATCTTTTGGCCCATTTGGGCGGTGTAATGTGGATATGAACAAACGGGGTGATTCTCAAGAAAGTTTTAATGGATTCAAAATGGATATGTGAAAATTGAAAAGTTTTTGAATTTGTATATCACTAGAATCAGTTACTTATATTGGATGGTATCGGGACGTGCGGTAATTCTGTTTGACTATGGATTCTACATTTCAGTATAAGAAAGGAAAGAGGAACAATTTTAAATTTTCATAAGGTATTTGCAGAGTGAGTGTTACAGTTGTGGTTTTTATGGAGGTGCTTAAGAAGAATACAATGGATTATGGGCCTTAGAGCGGTGTAGTTTTATGTTAGGATGTCTTGTAGTGAGCTTTGGATAAAGTAGTGGTGTTCTGACAAGGAGAAATGGCAACTTGAGGATAATCCAGAAGAAACTCGAAGAAAATAGGACAAATGGGTAACATGCTGGATCAATATGGTAATGGTATGCTCGGTTCTTTCAGTTCTTATGATGAGGTGAGGCTTTACGAGTGTTTTGTGGCAATACTCTAGTATTTGGCAACTTGTGTGGCTTGGTGGAGTTATAGGGATTTAGTTCTGATAGCTTGATTATGTGTAAATGGATTTCAAAGTGTTCTTAATGGTTTCTACTATGGGTTGAACCGGATATATTCTACCGGTGTAGGGAACGTGTTGTGTATTATGAATTCCTCCTGGAAGGAAGCAAGATGAAGGTTACTGAATGACCGGGTATGTAATTTGCTGGTTACCCAAAGTAGATAATGAGATTCTCGTTCTTGTCACAGGATGACATGATAGATGTGGTGTGTGGCGTGGGATTAAGATTTACATGTACAAGGTGGCAGTTCATTCTTGAAAGGAAGATCATGAATTTAGAGACCGGGAGTTCTCAGAAGTATATTGTTTCGAGTTGCGGCCTGTTTGAGATGAGTATTTTCTTTAAAACTCAGTGGAGGCACTAGTTGCGTTAATTATTTGTGATAGCTACGCGCTATAAGTGTGCATATATGAGAGGTTTGAGCCAATATGCGAGCATTCGGGCATGTATTCATACTCAAAAGGATGCTTAGGCTATGCTATGCCTAGAGTTGACTGTTAAGAATAAAGTTATAACTTTTCTCATGTTCATACCTTTGTTGAAAATAATTTGGGCTACATTTGAGGTTACAAAGAGGCTAATTTCCTTGAATAAATAGGGTAGTTACTATTTCTGCATTAAATTGCCGATTTGAAGTGTGATAATAGACTTTGCACATGCTTACACTATAGCGTGTTATTTATACCGGTTCAGGAGCATGGGAATCTTATTCCTGTATGATACGCTGGGACTGGAGGCCTGTGACCATGCCGGGCGATTCATATTATTGGCACGTGAGTCATCCATGCCGTGTGTGGGAATTTTATTTCTATGATACTTTATCTGATTCATTAATTATAGCGCTCGGGCTGTAGGAGCCCCTCATGAGTCTGTACACCCCCAGTGAGTACAGTCGACTATAAACAGGGATCGGGCTGCACGCCGCAACAGGTATTGTATAGCGCTGAGTGATTGAGTGTGCTGAGCATAGTGAGAGAGAATGCGAGATAGTGAGATTGAGTACTCTGAGAGTGTGAGTACATGAGTACAGTCTCTGAGATACATTGCATTGACATGCACGCATGACATATATGCATAGAGATGTGTTTTTCTCATGCTGTACGGTATCACATTATTCATGATTTCTCTCACATGTTGACAGATGGGCATAGTGATGCATTTGTTTTACACTGGTTATCTGGGAAAGAAAATGAGATATTTTATTTATTATTGAAAGGATTTTGGAAAAATTACTGTTTTCAAACTTATTCATATTTTTGGTAACTTCGGTATACGATTCGAGATTTCATTGATGTACTTGAAAGGCAGAACTATTTTCAGAAGTCATGATTTAGCTGAGCATTTATTCTTGAGTTACTTCTGGTATTACTTGTTTAATATTGTTATGAACTATTGTTGGTTATGGAAGTTAGACTCTGACCTTGGTAGAAGCTCGTCACTACTTTCAACCTACGGCTATGTTTATTTCTTACTCAGTACATGGGGTCGGTTGTACTGATACTACACTTCTGCACATTTCGTGCAAATATTGGTTGTCATTGTTATTGTGCTCAATGGTTGCGGGATCTGAAGATGTACCTCGTTACTATTGTAGCTGCCTCTTGTTCAGGGTAGCCTTAGATTTATAAAATCTCTATTTATGTATTATTCAAACAGACTATGTATTTATTTCATTTCCGCTTTGTATACTCTATTCTTAGAAGCTCATGATTTGTACTACCAGTTCTTGGGGAGATGTATTGGTTTTAGATATTTTCTTTTAATTAATTTCGTTGGAATTGGATAGTTAGAAATCGGCTTACCTAACGGGTTGGGTTAGGTGCCATCATGACTAGTGGAATTTTGGGTCGTGACAACTTGGCAGGTCCAGAGTCAGAATGGGTGATTGACACAACAACATCTTACCATACCACACTGGTAAGAGATCTTTTTTGCAGATAAGTAGCAGGTGATTTCGACACTGTGAGAATGGGTAACACAAGTTACTCAAAGATTGCGGGGATTGGTGATATCTGTATCAAGACAAATGTCGGATGCATATTGGTTCTAAAGGACGTGCAGTATGTACTTGATTTGCGGATGAACTTGATCTCGGGAATTGCTTTAGACTGAGATAGATACGAGAACTATTTTACAAATCAAAAGTAGAGACTCACCAAGGGATCATTGGTGATTGAAAAAGGAGTTTCTCGTGGCACATTGTACAGGACAAATGTAGAAATATGCATAGGTGAATTGAACATGGTACAAGATGATATTTCTGTAGATTTGTGGCACAAAAGAATGGGTCATATGAGCAAGAAGGGATTGCAGATTCTTGTCGGGAAATCACTCATCTCTTTTTCCAAAGGTATAACGATAAAACCTTATGACTACTGTTTATTTGGTAAACAACATAGAGTCTCATTTCAAATATCATCTAAAAGAAAATTGAATATACTTGATTTGGTATATTTTTATATTTATGGTCCAATGGAAATTGAATCAATAGGCGATAACAAATATTTTGTAACTTTTATTGATGATGCTTCACGTAAATTATAGGTTTATATCTTGAAAACCAAAGATCAGGTGTTTCATGTTTTCCAGAAGTTTCATGCTCTAGTGGAAAGGGAGACGGGTCGGAAGCTAAAGCGTCTCCGAACTAACAATATATGTGAGTACACTTCAAGGAAATTTGAAGAGTACTGTTCGAGCCATGGGATCAGACATGAAAAGACAGTTCCTGGAACTTCACAACACAATGGTGCAGCTGGGAAGATGAACCACACCATTGTTGAGAAGGTGAGAAGCATGCTTAGAATGGCTAAATTGTCCAAGTCATTCAAAGGTGAAGCAGTTCAGGCAGCGTGTTACCTGATCAATAGAAGTCTATCAGTTCCATTGGAGTTTGACATCCCAAAAAGAGTTTTGACCAACAAGGAGATGTCCTACTCATATTTGAAGGTGTTCGGTTGTAGAGTATTTGCACATGTACCAAAGGAGCTGAGAACAAAGCTGGATGATAAATTCATTCTCTGCATATTCATCAGATATGGAGATGAAGAGTTCGGGTACAGATTGTGGGATCCTGTAAAGAAGAATGTCATCAAAAGCAGAGATGTAATCTTCCGAGAAAGTGAAGTTGGAGTTGTAGATAATCAGTCAGAGAAGGCCAAGAATGGTATAATCCCTAACCTTGTTACCATTCCTTCTCCATCTAAATATCCCACAAGTGCAGAAAGTATGACCGACGAGGTTGCCGAGCAGGGGGAGCAACCTGATGAGGTTATTAATCAGGGGGAGCAACTTGATGATGATATCGATTAAGTGGATTACCCCACTCAGGGAGAAGAACAACCTCAACCTCTGAGGAGATTAGAAAGGCCATGGGTAGAGTCATGCACGAACCCTTCCATAGAGTTTGTCCTCATCAGTGATGAGAGGGAGCTAGAAAGTCTTAGGGAGGTGTTGTCCCATCCAGAAAAGAACTAGTGGATTAAATCCATGCAAGAAGAGATGGAATCTATACATAAAAATGGAACATACAAGCTGGTTGAACTTCCAAAAGGTAAAAGACCAGTCAAATACAAGTGGGTCTTTAAACTCAAGAAAGATGGAAATGGCAAGCTGGTCAGATACAAAGCTCGACTGGTGGTTAAAGGATTCGAACAGAAGATATTGATTTTGACAAAATTGTCTCACTTGTTGTCAAAATGACTTCTATTCGAACAATCTTGAGCTTAGGAGCTAGCCTAGAACTTAAAGTGAAGCAGTTAGATATGAAAACTACATTTATTCACCAAGATTTAGAAGAGGAGATTTATATGGAGCAGCCAGATAGATTTGAAGTAGCTGGAAAGAAACACATGGTGTGCAAATTGAATAAGAGTCTTTATGGGTTGAAGCAGGCACTAAGGTAGTGGTACATGAAGTTTGACTCATTCATGAAAAGTCAAACCTACACAAAGACTTAATCTGGTCTGTGTGTATACTTCAAAAGATTTTTTGATAATAACTTTATTATATTATTATTGTATGTGGATGACATGTTGACTGTAGGACGAGACAAGGAGCTGATTCCAAAGTTGAAGAGAGATTTGTCCAAGCCATTTGATATGAAGGACTTGGGCCCAGCACAACAAATTTTGGGGATGAAGATTGTTCGAGAGCGAACATGCAGAAAGTTATGGCTATCTCAAGAGAAGTACATTGAATGTGTACTGGAACGCTTTAATATGAATAGTGTTAATCCAATCATCACACCTCTTACTGGTCATCTGAAGTTAAACAAGAAGATGTGTCCTACAACAAAAAGAATAAAAAGAGCATGGCGAGAGTTCCTTATTCTTCAGCAATCAGAAGCTTGATGTATGCAATGGTATGCACTAGACCAAATATTGCTACAGTTCTTATTGTTAGCAGGTCCTTGAAAATCCTGGAAAAGAATATTGAGAAGTAGTCAAGTGGATACTGAGGTACCTAAGAGGTACTACTAGGGATTGCTTATGTTTTGGAGGATCTGATTCAATCGTGAAGGGTTACACGGATGTTGATATGGTAGGTGATCTCGATAATCATAAATCTACTACTAGATACTTATTCACATTTTCAGGGGGATCTATATCATGGCAGTCAAAGTCGCAGAAGTGTGTCGCACTCTCTACAACTGAAGCATAGTATATTATCGCTACTGAAGCTGTTAAGGGGATGGTATGGCTGAAACGGTTCTTTTGAGAGCTTGAATTGCATCAAAAGGAGTATGTCATCTATTGTGACAGTCAAAGTGCAGTAGACCTGAGAAAAAACACCGTGTATCATGCAAGGACAAAGCATATCGATGTAAGTTATCACTGAATTCGAGAAATGATAGAGGATGGATCTATGCAGGTCAAGAAGATCCATAAAAGTGAGAACCTTAGAATATACTGACCAAGGCGGTACCAAGAGACAAGTTCGAGCTATGCAAAGAGCTTGTCGGCATGCACTCAAACTAGAAACCCTGGTGTTACCTCTTCCAGGTGAATGTGACTGGAGGGGGAGATTGTGAGGTCCATCTCATTGGTTGCCAATAGTTGGCAATAGCCTTATGCCTATTTTGCCTATATTATGGTAGAGAACTTTGGTGAAATATCTTACTTGGAGCCAAAGTTTGGAAATAAGTGGAGGAGATTAAAAATGCTTATGTAGCACACTTAGAGCCTACTGTAACGATCCGACCGGTTATTTTGAGAGTTCTAGCCCGATCCCCTATTTATTGATCCCTCTATATCATTTTGTGGTTACTTGACTTGTCGGGGTGCTTGGTGCCGGGTTCGGGAGCGTTTCGAAGTGGAATGAGACACATAGACCCTAAATTGAAAGTTAAAGTTGTAAGAGTCGACCGTAGTTTTAATCATGTGAAGACAACTTTTGAATGGATTTTTGGCGGTTCCAATAACTCTGAATGGTGATTTCTGTCCTAGGAACGTGTCTGTATGTTGATTTGGAGGTCCGTAGGTCATTTCGGCGTTAATTGGCAAAAGTTAAAAAGTTGGAAGATTTTGGAAGGTTTGACGGGGAGTGGACTTTTTGATATCGGGGTCGGATTCTGATTACGAAAGTTAGAGTAGGTCCGTAATATCAATTATGACTTGTGTGCAAAATTTGAGGTCAATCGGACTTGATTTGATAGGTTTTGGCATCGGATGTGGAAGTTAGAAGTTCAAAGGTTTATTAGGGTTGAATCGATGCGCAATTCGTGGTTTTAGCGTTGTTTGAAGTAATTTGAAGTCTCGACTAAGTTCGTATAATTTGAAGTCCTGGGGGCCCCATGTGTGATTCGGATTGAATCCGGAACAAACTTTTGGACTTGTGCAATTGCTGAAGTCCCAGGCCTACTGGTGTCATCATACCTGCTGAGGGCTTGACCACAGGTGCGGAGGTGGAAGCGCAAAATCAAAAGAATCTCCCATGAGCTGGGCTCACAGGTGCGGATACCTGGGCGTAGGTGCGCCTCCGCAGGTGCCACATTTTCCTCCGCAGAAGCAGAATTTGGAGGAGGGGCTTTGGGCAGGACCACATGTACGGTCTCCTTCTCCGCAGAAGCGGGCTCGCAGATGCGAGCCATGGTCTGTAGAAGCGGAAATTCTAGGCCCAAGTGGAATCCCCACCTGCGATGGTTTTCCGAAGGTGTGGTGTCACAGAAGCGACAATAAGGCCGCAGAAGCGGATTCGCTGGGCAGAAAAAAGGGATCTTTGAGTGTTTGATACATAATCCATTTTTAAACCTAGAGAGCTCGGTTTGTGGCGATTTGTTCGAGATTTTTGCAAGGAAATCATTGGGGTAAGAGATTCTAACTCGGTTTTGGTTAAATTATACGAATCTATTGATGTTTTCATTATTTAATTAGTGTTTCTATTTGGAAATTTGGGAAAATTTGGAAACACTTCTTAGGCTAAAATTTGGGGATTTGAAAGGCGATTTGATGTCGGATTTGAGTAATTCTTGTATGGTTGGACTCGATATCGAATGCGTTTTCGGATTTTAATTTTGGTCGGGTTTCGAGACGTGGGTCTGGTTGATTTTTGGAACGATTTTTCAATTCTTTTCTAAAATCATAATTTCATTATTTAGATTAGTTTCTATAGTTATATTTATAGTATGTAATTGTTTTTTGCTAGATTTGAGCAGTTCAAAGTCAGAAATTTGAGAGAAAGGCCTTCTTATTCATTGACTGAGCGAGGTTTAAGGTAAGTGACTTGTTTAATCTTGTGTGGGGAAAATCCCCTTATGATTTGATATTGTTTTGGTAATTTGCAATATGTGAAGGTCGTGTATTATAACGACCCAATCGGTCATTTTGAGAACTGCATTCCTTCCTTCTATTTGAAGTCTTGAGTAGCTTCGTATGATGTATTATGACTTGTTTGAATCATCGGTCTTGGTTTTCAGGTGATCCAAAAGTGATTTGGAAGAATGAATTTTATGTTTGAAGCTTTAAGTGGAAGAGTTGATTAAGTTTGACTTTTATGCATTTGACCCCGGAGCGGAGTTTGGATGGTTCTGTTAGGTTCGGATGATGATTTTGGACTCGGGCGTATGCCCGAATTTGCATTTGGTTAATTCTAGAAGTATACGGCGCTAATTGGCGAAAGTGGGAAATTAATGATATCGGATTAGGATTATGGTTCCGGAAATTGAAATAACTCCGTTATGTTATTTGGGACATGTGTGCAAAAGTTGGGTTCATTCCGGGTTGATTTGATAGAATTCGACGCGCGTTTTGGAAGTTGAAAGTGCAAGGATCGTTCAAGTTCGAATTGAAGTGTGATTCATCGTTTTGATGTTGTTATGTGTGATTTGAGGCCTTGAGTAGGTCCGTATTATGTTACGAGACTTATTGGTATATTCACGGTTTTCCGAGGGTCTCAGGTGAGTTTCGGACGAGGTTCGGATCATTTCATCGCATATTGAACTTTTGCTAAGCTGGTGGTTCTGGTGTTCCGCACCTGCGGCTGGTTTTGCACAGGTGCGATGGACACAGAAGCGAGCCCAGACGCGCAGAAGAGAGAATGCACTGCTATGCCGAAGTCCGCAAATGCGGAGGAATTTGCGCAGAAGCACGACCTCAGATGTGGTTCTGAGTATCGTAGAAGCGACCACTGGAAAGTCGAGGTTGTCTCGCAAATGCAAGCCTTTTTCCGAAAAAGTGAAGGTCGCATATGCGACCACTTGTCCGCAAATGCGGAATTTGCTGGGCAGAAACTATATATCTAGGATTTGGGTTCTTTTATCATATTTTGAGATGTGGGACTCGGATTGAGGCGACTTTTGAAGCAATTTTCATCACAAGGATTGGTGTAAGTGTTCTACACTCAGTTTTGATTATATTTCACGAGTCTATATTCATTTTTTGTAATTCGATTGTGGATTTTAAAGAGAAAATTGGGGATTTTGTCCAAAATTTCATAAAATGTGTTTTTGAGTTTTGAACATCGATTTATAGCCGGATTTGAGTGAAACTAGTGTGGTTGGACTCGTAATCGAATTGCTTGTCGTATTTTAAAAGTTTCGTCGAGTTCTGAGGCGCGAGCCCGCGTTGGACTTTTGGGTTGATTTTGGACTTTGATTAAAGATTCGACCTTTATCGATTGGGTTTGTTTCCTTTGGCATTATTTGATGTATTTGAGTTGCTTTTGGCTTGTTTTGAGTCGTTTGGAGGTCGGTACGCGCGGGATGGCATTTTTGGATCATCGCTTGGCTTGCTCGGTATTGAATTTGGCTTGTTCGAGGTAAGTAACACTTCTAAACTTGGTGCTGAGGGTATGAAATCCCGAATTACATGTTATATGTTTGGTGTTGAGGTAACGCACATGCTAGGTGACGGGTGTGTGGGCGTGCACCATGTGAAATGTGATTCTGTTATTTCTGTGGTACTATGTATTTACCTGATCTTATCTGTAACCATGAAATCTCTACGTACTAGAGCTTTTGAGTTGTGATTCATGTTAGAAATCATGTCTAGGCCACATGCTTATTATGTTGGGACCCACCAAGATCATTTTGTTGTTGAGTTATTTGCTTACATTGCAATTACATACTCGGTCATACGCATTCATTTGTATATCATATCTAAGTCTCTATCACCATTTATTGATGCATCACATCATCAGTTTTGGGCTGATTTTCATGACATTGGGAGCCTGAGAGGCTGGAGAGATTGATGATTGAGCTAGGCCGAGAGCCTAATTTTGAGAATATTGATTTATGATGAGAGCAGGATGCACGCTACAACAGATGTTATTGATTCATGCCATGATTGGCTTATTATAGCGGTTGGGCAGAAGGAGCCCCTTCAGTGTCTGTACACACCCCCAGTGAGCGTAGGTACCTACTGAGTGCGAGTGCCGAGTGATTGGGAGGATTGAGTGACTGTGAGAACTTAGTGACTGGGAGGACTGAGTGAATTGATACTCTGAGAGCATGCATATGATTTTATTACTGAGTTGCATTGCATTCGACATGCACTCTTGACATAGAGGCATAGAGATGCATTTTCCTCTTGTTGTACGACATTGCGTCATTTATGACTTCACACACACATTGACATGTAGGCATAGAGATGTACTTTCTTCATGCCATTTGAAAATAAAACATTTACCTGTTGAAAGTTTTGGGAAAAATCACAGTTTTACAAACATACTCATATTTTGGTGATTTCGGTAAAAGATTTGGGTTTTCACTGATATACTTGAAAAGCATGCCTATTTTTCGGAACTATGAACGAGCTGAGAACTATATCTTTGAGTTGTTTCTTTTATCACTTTTATTATGTTGTTATGATCTATTGTTGGCTATTGGTGTTGGACTCCGACCTTTGTTCCAGCTCGTCGCTACTTTTAACCTAAGGTTAAGTTTGTTAATTATTGAGTACATGGGGTCAGTTTTACTCATACTACCCTTCTGCACCTTCGTACAGATGTTGGATGTTGATGTTATTATGGACGGCGGGAGATGGATTTGAAGATGTACCTGTGTTCCGGTCATAACTGCCTCTTGATCTTGGTAGCTTTAGAATTTTAATTTATTCATGTATATTTCAAACAGATGATATACTTTATTTCATACCAGCTTTGTAAATTCTAAATCATAGAACCTCATGATTTGTACTGCCAGTCCTTGGAAAATTCTTGTATAAATCAATTATATTTTCATTTCTTTTCATAATAAATCTCATTTAAATTGGATAGTTGTTAATTGGCTTACCTGACGGGATATGTTAGGTGCCATCACGACTAGGTGGATTTTAGGTCGTGACAAGTTAGTATTAGAGCCTTAGGTTCATAGGTTTTATAAGTCATGAGCAAGTGTCTAGTAGAGTCTTGCAGATCGGTATGATGACGTCCATACCTATCTTCGAGAGGCTACAGGGCATTTAGGATAAACTTCCCATCTTTCTTTTCTTATCGTGTGGCATTGATTCTACTTGAAACATAACTCTTTGAATTTCCTCCACACATTCGTATATGTATGTGAGCGCTCAGTATCAGTTGTGCATCGATGGCTTGTGATCTCATGGATGATGTACGAGATGTGATTTTTGTGTGCTGATGATGGTCCAG
This sequence comes from Nicotiana otophora, assembly GCA_000715115.1. Lineage (NCBI taxonomy): Eukaryota > Viridiplantae > Streptophyta > Magnoliopsida > Solanales > Solanaceae > Nicotiana > Nicotiana otophora. Next base: position 70,966 of record AWOL01S0023013.1, on the reverse strand, counting down.
ACTGGAGGACTTGAGGTCGGGTTTTCACTATAGCTTGAGCACGGGTATTTCGGTTGTGTGAGCACGTGCTTTTGGACTTATATGTCTGGTAGTATCCCTATGAGTGAAATTTGTGACTCGATGAGTGGTTGGATGGCTATATGATGAGTATGATGTGATTGCGGGATGTGATGAAAAGAGTTTGCTTGAGATGTAAAAAGGACTATTGGGTGATAGATTTCTATCTTGATGTGACATATAGTCTCGAGTTGAGTGTGTTGAAAGATTTTTCATGTTGTTTAATTTTGGATCGAAGTAGATTTTCATGTCTTATGGTGAGTTCAGACTCAAGAAGAATAAGTGATGGCCTAGTAATTGCGGCTGCGAAAGGGTATAGCAAGATGACAATTTGAGGCTAAGCATGTGGCTTATCTCCTGCGGAGTAATCTACGAAGGTGTGATCCTTATAATGTTATGTGGAGAGTTTCCTTTCTACCAGGGAGGTATGTGTGTTGAGATTTGAATTTGAATTAGGTTGAGAAAGTTGACCTGATCGTCATGTGGATGTATGCGGACTTAGTAGATGATTTTAAATACTATATGGTTTGTGTTATGTGAGCTTACGAAGGATTTAGTTGAATCTCTCTGTGGTATTATGGCAGTAATAGGGTATGGGTATGGTGAGTTATCAAATGTTTTATTTATAT